>JABXWE010022435.1:0-27871 GCA_014611495.1 Limonius californicus
GGTTCCTAGCCTGAACAGGTGAATACTGGAGGTAGTAGTTAAATTGCACTGTCGGCAGTTAAATATTGACGTTAATAAAAGTATTAAACCTCTCTGGTGTTTTATTTCACGTACATATTTAGCTCAAATACTCTAGATCCGAACCTAAGACGATCACGAAGAATCACGACGCATAAAAGCTAAACACAACACAAGGGTCCGTAACGCTACAATTGGTGCCGTGACCAGGATCTAGAGTTTTTGCAAAGTTGAGATGTATCGAGATGGAGAGGACCGACACTGAGGCCGCGTCCACTGGGCTTCCAGGTGCTCCTGCTGGATCACTCTATGAACGGGTTCCTGAGTGGTTTGAGGGATGGTCTTCCACCCAGCAAATTTTGGAAAAGGAGCGGCAAAATAGTTTAAAAATGTTTTTGGACGGGGTCCTAGCGAATTTCCAAATGGTTGCACAGACGGTACCCACGTCAAGTGTTCCATTAGCAGAATTATCGTCCTCAGGATCATCTAGTCCTTTCCTTGAGAACGAGATCTCGCCACCTACTCTGTTACACGCAAATTCCACTCCTAGTAGCTCTACAGCCACGACCCCCGGGTCCGTCAATTTATCTACACCTCCGATCCCGACGAATACTACTCTGCCGCCGTACAACCCCTGGGGACTGTCTCTTTTTATGACAACGATGCCTGAGAAACCTTCATTTCGTGGTAATGATGAGAAAAATCCAGTCGACTTCCTTGAAGAGCTCCAAATGTATTGCAAGCAATTAAAACTGAATTCTTCACAGCAGTTAGAAATTGCCGTGGAATGCCTGAAGGGTCCTGCTAAGCATTGGAAAGTTATTTACCAGAACCAATGGAATACATATGAAGATTTTAAACGAGAATTCTTGCGTATGTATTGGTCCGAGGTACAACAACAAAACCTTAAACATCAACTGAGCACTGAACGTTGAAATCCAGAAGGCCCACAAGGACTATTCGACCATTTTTCCCTCTACATCAGTCGAGCTAAACTTTTGACCCCACCTCTGTCCGGGGGGGCTTTATTATCCGAAATAATGAGACATTTCCCCAAACACATACAATCACTATGGCAACTAAAAGAACAACATATTCTAGTGGAAGCAGGGGAGTTTCTCCACCGACAGGATGCTGTTCCGAGATACATTAAGAAAACGCCCCATACCAGACCCTTATACGGAGAGGTAACACACTACAAGCATCGATGGGTTCGACCCCAAGCCAAACCATATACCAGGCCGCCTTATGAGTCACCCCCAGGTGGGATGGGTGCCAGAATTGCTTCCGCACAGCAGTACCTATACTAAGAGACCGGCAAACGAATGGGGGAGGGGACAACGAGATTAAATAGCTTTCTTTTGTACTACCGACGGTACCGAACAGGAACGCCAACTATATGAACACCCAGCAACCACACAACAACGCTACAACATAGAGCTCTAATAGTTCCTCTAAGTAACAGTGATTACACCAAAGAGATTTCAATTATTAAACAAACAAACAGTAATGGATACTACAGAAAACTAATAAACACACTAATAAATAGAAAGATTATAAATTATAAATTATCAATTTAAAAAATATATTTAAAAGACCACCCTGAAAATGTTAAATATATTTCAGTTCCTTATTTTGGTGATATATCGGAGAAAACTGCTAAAATTAAAACCAAAACAAGTATATACATTTAAAGTAATTTATAAAACAACAAAGAACACTTTAAACACCTTATTCAATACAAAAGATACAACTAGCGATTTGTTAAAATCAGGTATTTACAAATTGAACTGTTCACAGTGTAATGATGTATACATAGGTCAAACAATTGGAAATTTTAATACCAGATACAATGAACACATACGTTCATATAAATACAAACACCCAGAAAAATCTAACTACGCTAAACACTTATTAGAACGCAATCATGCACTGACATCTAATAATATAATAACATTTTTACACTTCTGTGATGATAAACGTAAATTGAATATACTCGATTCCTTTCAAACTCCCAAACACACTTTTAATGAATGATCAAATTGAGCTCATAAATTCCCCGCTATTGGAAGTTTTGGTATAGAAGACCAGAGCCAAGCCCAAAATCAAGGTCCAATGTGCTGTTGCCCTAGCTGCAAATGTTTATAATATTAATTGCTTTTGAAAATGACATGCAAAAAGTCGAAATACGTATAAAGTTCAAAAAGTAAGTAAATCGTATTGAAATTGAGTCTATTATTATTTTTGAAATATATACATGAATTTCAACGAAGTAAAGCAACAAACAATTAATAATCTCTGCAGGTAAACGTTATCAGAAAATGTGTGCACCAGGCAAAATTTAATTAGTTTTTTTTCATGCCGAAAATAGATAATATGGCTGCCTTAAAACCATACTTGATAAGCCCGATTACATTTGGATTGTTGTAACTGATTCAAGTTTGTTAAACCTTTCCTTTGTGTTCCAATTACGGTTACAAACAAAGCGCCAAAGTAAATTAAACGTTTTGACGTTTTAAAATTATTAACAGTACTTGTTTGTGTTTCCTGAGGTGTTTTCTATGTTACCATGTTTAACCTGATAAGTATGGGAAATTCCCTTTCCTTAAAAGCAATTCAACAAATTCCACTTAGCAGTTAACTGAGGAAAAGCAATATTGAAATATTTAATAGAACAATAGCATCAAAAAAAGTAAGATTCATTGTTAGAAACCATACTCAATAAATGAATTGATGTCACCAATTTGATGGATTATGGTTGCTTCCAGTTTGTTACAACGGAATTCTCTTTAATTAATGTTTTCAAGAGCTTTTTAGAAACGTGTAAATAAATTGCAAGTACAAAGAATAAATTCCATTAATTAAGTTGCTGGCAAATCCGGATTTTTCAATGAAACTTTTCAATGCAGTTGGGCAAGGGCAAATCAGATCTAAAGACGTTACGAGTATAACTACTAGCCACAGCTGTCAAAGTTAACAATCAGTATTACCAACTCTAAGATATTTATCATGGAGTACTCTTTCCGATCTCATGGTATTTTAGTGTGAACATTAATTTCTGAGGAGATTTATATTATTACACGTTTATCGTGTATTCTATTAAATAATTGCAATAAAAGCTGCTTATGTAGAAGTTGTATTGAGAAACTGTAATGCTCTAACACAGAATCTAAAAAATATAATATTTCCCTGGCTTTCATTTACAGTTAACTTTAATTGCCGACATATTAAAATACGTTAATTAGTATTACTGAAAATAATATCATTAGAAAGCTGAGAGGAACGACAATAAAGGAATAGCGTGCTTTATGAGAGGTTGCTAGA
Organism: Limonius californicus; assembly: GCA_014611495.1. Taxonomy (NCBI): domain Eukaryota; kingdom Metazoa; phylum Arthropoda; class Insecta; order Coleoptera; family Elateridae; genus Limonius; species Limonius californicus. The sequence continues at coordinate 3,343 of JABXWE010022435.1, forward strand.
GATTGGTTTGTTTCTCCATTATGTATGGGATTGCGGAAGGCTTGCAGTTGTTGAACATTTAAGTGCGCGGAAATGCTCCACTAATTACATTCAAGAAATGTATAATCCTAATGCAGTGTGATCGGAGTACATGGAATAATGGTTTCATGAACGGCTCTACAGTACGTATTTCAAACACTCAGGTAAATCCGCATTATTGAGTGAATACATTAATGTATAGTCCTGATGCAGTGTTGTTCAGCATTATTTAATTATAGTTATATAAACATAAGAGCCTTTTGATGTGTCCTTAATCAAAGTCATCCCACAGCAAGGTCGAAGTTTAATGTTCAAATTACACTTTATTAACAAGTTTTTAATGAATTCAGCCTTAAGGGCAATTTAACCAAGCAATTTGCTGCTATTAATTTACTTTCATATTTTATTCAAAATATGAAACCTTCTGAAATACACTTTTTTTTCAATGCAATGCAACATTGAATTGATATGTGTCAAGCCAAGCCTATTGATTTAAGTGGTCATACGATATGTCTACTGAATTGAAATTGTATATTTAAAAACGATGTATTTTCTGGTGATAAAATTCTGCCCAAAATATCTAATTTTGTTATTTAAATATCACCTAATCACCTATCAATTTTTGCACAGTTACATTCTATTTTTTAAAAAGACATTTCCTAAAATTCATTTTTCTATCGGCTTTTATCAGTATATCAGTATATATCAGTAACCTACATAAGTTTCATTGTGAAAAATACACCATATAAACTAGAAAACATTCAGAATACATTAAAAAAATTACCCAACGGAAATATTCATATTGTCCACCATTAATTAGGTGGCATTGACATTTGTATATTTTCCATTTCTAAACGAATCCGACGGTCTAAATCATCTAACTTGTTTGGCCTGCTGATGTAAAATTAGCTATTTCACATGAGCTCATAAAAAAAGTCTAGTGGCGTTGTCAGGTGATTGCGCCGGCTAGGCAAACGGTCCTTGCCGCCCTAAGCATCTATCAAAGAACATATCGTCAGTAAATTGCTGGAACTTGTACACAAAGAAAGGTAAGGAACTCCATGTTGTTGAAACTAAATACTTGGGTGGAGCGTGTCAGAATGTTCATTGTTTGGAAAATAATTACTAAAGCTGGAACTAACTCAAAACGTAGAAAATCTAAATATCAGCTTTCAAATTTTCTTCTAAAAAGTAGGTTCATAGAAGACGACATCGAATCTCTCCCACCTATACCTTTACCTTTCCTCGATACCGGTTGCGTAATTCTTGGTACAAATGCGGATTTTCTTTTGACCATTTTACTGAACTATTCAGAGAAAAAGTGGTCTCACCAGAAAAAATAACATTATATAAAATGTTCGATATTTAGATTTTCTGCGTTTTGAGTAAGTTTCAGCTCTAGCAATTCTTTTTCTAAACAATTAATATCCTGATAAGCCTACCCAAGTATTTGATTTTAACAAGATGGAACTTCTCCCAATTTTGGTGTGCGAGTTCGGCAGTTTCTGGACGTATGTTCCCTAACAGACCGTTTGAGTGGCCTACACGATCACCTGACTTAACACCCCCAGATATATTGTAATTTAGACGATTTAAAGCGTCGAATTTGTTTAGAAATTGAAAATATCAGCCGAAAACGATTACACAGTGCTAGCCAGTGCAAACTGGTTAAGTGTGGACAATTTCCGTTAGGTAATTTTTTTTATAATGTTTCCTTAAAAATAAATTCTGAAGTTTTCAAACTTCCGGGTATTTTTCTTAAAACAATTGTTATATGGAGGACTAATCTTTTTATATCGCCGTTTATCTATTGCAGAGATCTATCAAAAAAAGAGACAGCGGGGTCCCCCATAAAAAAATTAACAACGACGTCATAGCGCCGAAACAATAGCAAATACAAAAAAGTTTGTGGTAGGAAGTGTCATTTAAAAACTAATACTGACGTGTTTCAGGGTTTTTTCAAAAAAACGTGAAATAACAAATTTATGAATTTTGTGCAGAACTTATACTATGTATGAGATGTTCTTGTTTATATTAATAACAAATTATACAGGTGTGGTGGTAGCTCAATTAGTAGAGCGGTCGCTTTCTGAATAAAACGTCGATTCTAGCTTGGTTTCGAAACCTAAGCAGAACTATGCAGATTATAAAAATCTTGTCTGCAACCCACCACATACAATTTCCCAATTCAGCTTGAAACCGTGGGATCGTAATGCTAAAAACCTTCTCTGGAATTTCTGTCGTTCGGATTCGACGTTAAACTGTAGGTCCCCCGTGTTTCTACCTTAGCGCTGAGGAGAAACACGTGGCAGAGAAGAGGCCGATACCCAGCAGTGGGATGGAAAGGCTGTTGATGAAGATACAGGAACAAAATAGTTTGTTAAATTTTGATATTTGAATTGCTATCAAATGAGTCCAGAATATGTGATAAGTATATGATTATGTCGCCCAGAGTGGCCTACCATTACACCAGCACTTAAAATTATATTTTTGATTCTTTTCATTAAGCAAATGATTGCCGTACATTATAAAAATAGTCTAGTTATTAGGAATTTTCGTCACGTATTAGTTGTGCCGTAGGTAATTAGATAACCATATCATTTTGATGTTGCTTGCACGACGTCTTTTCTTTTATAAATTGATAAACTGAACATGCCTTAATTACCGCTGTAACTTTTCATCATTATTCAAGCACCCCCTAAACAATTAACAGGATTTGCTCTCATGATATTCAGAGCGACGAGGAAAAGCTGTTTGAAGTGCAAACGTGAACTCATTTATACGCACCATTCCACGTAACAAGATAAACAAAGACAAGATTAGTTAGACGCATGTTATGTAAAACAATCCATCATCATTTAGCAGAAACAATTCCTACTGATGTCGCTTTTGATCTATGTCACGTACTAAATGCGACACGAAATGCGACAATTCGTTTATTATCATACGAGCACCATGTGCTTGGTTAAATCAAACTTATCTTGATTACATCTTTTAATTAAAGTTTTACAAGTTTTTGGGGAGCGCAGAGGTACGGGTTGTTATTCATGTCGAAATTAAACACATCAATCATATTTTTTCATTGTTTATATTGTGTTGAATAGGTCGTCAAGTTATACAGGGTGTTCGGATTTACCATGGCCATACGCCGGGACGTAATTCTATGGGTCAAAATAATGGCACAAGTTCCTATGAAGAAACGCTCAAAACTCAATGTTAAGAAAGTTACAGGTTACAGGTTACAGGTTATCAACCCTTTGACGTTAACATATTTACCTAATTTATGTTCTTATTTCTGAGGCTTATAGTAACTAGCCTGTATACCGAATATCAAGTTATTTCTTTCACGTTCACGGCGTATGGCCATGGTAAATCCGAACACCCTGTATAATCCCAGATAGATTTGTTGAAATTTGAACTAGCTGCTGTAGAACTTTCCACGATGTTTTTTGACCATGATGGTAAATAAAAGGTGACGAATATTGTATTTTTCGTCATTTGTTGTAGATAAGCCTAAAATAGCTAAACTGCGAGGCAGTGATTAGAACGCACCAATATGGTAGGTAGATTGATTCTGCACAAATACAAAGAGAGGTTGCGAATAGTGGAACTGCGCATACAATGCTTCCCCTATGCTATCTCACCGTCCAGAATATAGGCAATTAAATACTCCCGTGATTTACTTGCATGTTTCATTAATTTTGTATATTCCTGGTTAGAACAATTTTGTTCACAACTCTACAGGTTTTTCTGTTAACCAGTAAGTGTGCAATATCTTGTTTAATTTTTTTTTTCTTACTAGATACCAACAATCACCTTCCAATGTTTTGATCTATACAATGGTAAAAAATGGTTTTACCACGATAATGCCAGTGATTGAAATTAAATTGGCTCTTATTTAAAATCCAGGAAACAATCCCAGATAGTAACAAATTACAGAAGCGTTGGCAAAAAGTTGCCTAAACGAGCAAATCTCCATATCTGGGAACGTTTTAACAAAGTTGCTTGTATAATAGTATTGACCCGTCGTGACAGATCTATTTGATTAAAATAGGGATGAATTTTATTTCCAGAGAGAAGGGTGAAATATATTTCTCTCATTCTGGCAATTGTTGCTTGATATCGGTAGAGTTGGATCAAACTTTTAGTAGTGAATGTTAAGCTGTTGGCTTAAAGATAAGCTTCAAGTGTTAGGGACGTTGCAGGTAGGCGATCAAGAACTTATTCAGAAAAATTTGTGAATGGATAGATAAATATGTTATACAACCAGAAATGCTTAAAATAATAAGTTATTTTTAAATTACATAATGTACACATTTGACACGCTCTTCGAATATTACTAAACGCAAATCTATATTTTATTTTATTTGTTTAATTTACTCAGACTCGATATAACTAAATTCTGAGGTATCATAAGATGAATCAGTTCCTAAATTAATTATTAAAGATTTGATTCCATATTTTGGAGGGTACTTCTGTTGGACCTTAATTATGTGTTCCACGCAATCTTTCCAAAAAAAGTGCTCTACATCTTTTCGATCGGATTAAATTCGTAAAAGTAGGGAGGTAATTTCAAAACATTATGGGTGCCCGAGTTCGGATTTAAGTTTTTATAAATGTTTAAAATTATTCGCTGCGCTTCAACGGGAAGATGCTGGCGTGTTGCACTTAAATTTGTATTTTCACTTTCACTACTACTATTTCCAACATCTATGTCTTCGTTGGTACCACTGCTTGCAATTTCCCTAATTTGATTATTATCGTCGCTTTCAAAAGGTATCCAGAAAGCCATGATATAACTGCGACTAGTCAAAATTACGACTGAATTTACCCAGAAAAATAATCAAATTAGCATACTTTCGAAGACAAATGGTTCATATTGCAAAACAAATTTAACATTATTACCTACATCGTTAGTGGACAACAGCACTCATTATACTGTTAAGATATTTAACAATATTCAGGGAATAGAAGGTTGGTCATCCGGTGATTTTACTTTATTCTTACCTAGATACTTTTATTATAACATTTTATAATATATATTATTATTATACCCAGATTCAAATAAAAAGCTGCATCGTCGAATTTTACTGCCATTGCCAAGAAAGTTAAATGCGGCCCTGACCACAGCCCAACAAGCACCAACGCTCTTGTTCAGAAATTACATGATACCTGCTGACTGGTAATCGCATTTGAGTAGGGATTTAAGTATTCGCTACTAAAAGTTTGGTCCTACATTAGTTGTAAGAGAAACCATAAATTTCTAGTATAAAGTTAAGTTTTGCACTTTAACATAGAAGTCGCCATTAGACTTGAAAGTTAAAATTTCAACTTTAAGTTCAAATTGTTCTATATTTAAAATTTCTGATATGAATCATCTAAGCCTGAAGGGAACATTTTTATTTTGAAAATTGAACCCGAACCATTACTTTTTAATTTTAGACTAAAATTGCCTCTTATTGTATGTATTGTATTTGCTTATATATTTCTTGCAGTAATTTTCTTTATTTTTATTTGTTGCAGCTAATCTATATATTCTGTATAAAAAAATCTATGATATGTCACCATTTGCGATCCCGGTAACTATCCCTCGCATAATAGACTAACACTGATAATAAAATCATTCTTGTGAGAAGTAAACAATATATAAGTTTTCTAATATTTAATCAAATTTAATTTTTACAACATAGTGTGTTATTTAAACATTTTAAAAGTTTAGTTGTAGAACGACTTTATTAAAAAGAATTACAATGCTATTCATACGTATTTAATAACACTTGAGGAGAGCATTGCATGTCCTGTCAGTGACGATCAGAAAACAATTAATTAAAACGTTTGTGTGGTTTGTTGCTCTATGGAAGCCAATTTTGGACAATAAGAAACGCAAATAAGAAAAGAACAGATAATAAAACAACTTTCGAGCCATGGTATTGTCCGTGCATGTTGAAAATGAGCTGAGCCGAAAGGGTGACTAACGAAGAAGTGTTAAAAAGACCCAACGAAGAAAGTACATTATGGAAACAAATATACAGAAGACAAGACTTTCTTATGGGACATTTAATAAGAAGAAAAGTATTTAAACTTTGTTTTATATACTTAAACTGCCGTCTTCAGTTAATTCTAAAAGGGAAGTATTGCTCAGCACATTAGTAGGAGGCCGTGTGGAAAGAAAACTGCGGAAGATCGACCTAGCATAGTGGATCTCAAAACTACATAGAGATGAAAAGGAAGACCAAAAACCGAAAACAATGGCGAGCTGCGATAAACTAGACAAGAGACCGAAGACTACCGAGAAAAGCGAGGGGAGCATCTAATGCAAGGTGTATTATATTTAATTTTCATATAAACTGATTTGTTATATGCATAAAACTAAAAATATTTAGATATTTCCAAGTTTGTTGATATCAAAATGAAGATTGGAAATTATGTATGGAACACAATATCGAATGAATGCCCGCACTGACTCCTTTGGCATGCCACTATCCTTTTGTTCAAATTTTCCACTATATTTTGGCATAAATGAGGTTCTACCTCGCCAATTACTCGCGTTATTTTGCCCTTAGTTTATTAACGTAGACCATACTATTTACATAGCCCCAGAAAAAAAAAGTGCAAAGGTGTCAAATGACAAGATCTGGGCGGCCAAATGGTTTTACCATTTCGATAGATAATCCAACCTCTGAATTTCGATTGCAGTAGATTCATCGAATCACCTACTGTATTCCGTGTGGCGCCGTCATCTTGAAACCACATGTTTCTTACATATAAACCATGCAATTCATGCCGTAAAAAGCTGAGGTCAAATGATCTCTAGAAATGGTAACAGCAATTGCCTTCTTTATGCCAAAGAAATCAATGAGGGCATACATCCGATATCGTGTTTCATACATAATTCCCATACTATATTTTGATATCCATAAACTTGGAATTTTAAAATATTTCGGGTTTTATTCGAAAAACAAATCGCACAGTTCTCATTAGACCACCCCTTCTTTTACTTCAGAAAAATGTAAGAAAAACCTTAGCTTAGTGATACAGGTTTTTCTTTTATCATGGAATAGTTTTAGCCCATTAAAATCAGTGGTTAACACTACCAAAAAGCTACCAACCCCAGTTGTAAGGTGGCAAACAACTTATTGAAATATTTAGTTTTATGCGTAGCTTGGGTGTTCGCAAGCCTCTGTGGTTTCGTACGTCATTTTACCCATAGTTTAAATGATCGTTGGAAATGTTAGACGTTTAATATTATATATTTATTTATTTATATATATTTATATATTTGATTCCAATAAAAAGAAGAAATACAAATATACGACAACTTTTCTGTACGTTAACAGTCTTCATGTCCCATAATGGATACTAGCGCTCTTCTTTGCCACACGTGTCTCCTCTAAGGTAGGAACATGGTAGACCCATGAGTTAATGGTAAATCCGAATGGTAGGAATATCGGAGAAGATTTTTAGCGTTGAAGCCCGGGTCGCCAAATCCGGACGGAAGGACTGTTGAGTGGGTTGCCGCACCAGACCTTTTATGCTACAATGGTGATGATTGGGACTCTAACCAAAGCATATTCAATATTTGCTTAGAAAGTGAACGTTCTCCCAACTGAGCTACCAACAACTTTTATTTACCACCACGTATTAATTTTTACAATTAGAAATACTTTGTGGAAAGCCTTATAACGTTTAGCTATACGTTTTAAAGTGGAATTGTCTCTAAGGAGATATTAACCGAGTATAAGTAAAATACTGTTAAACTCAAGAGAAACAAATAAATTAATCTGTCATTACAACTACAGATAAAGTGCTGTTTAGCTCTGTTTAGAATGTTAGTAGGGGTGGTTAGAGAACTTCAAACTGCCTAGACTGTTGCTTATCATTAAATTGGGGCATTCAATATGCAGATTACTCATAGTTAATTTTATTTACTCGTGATCAAACTACGACCTTCGTACATCACATAATTGTATTTTCCATTACTTTCCATTACGCCCCTCATCTTGCCAAGGTCGGGAATCTTGACTTCAGTGAATTATATATAAGATCTCAGTTCATGACAATTTTGTTTAAAGTAATTACAAAAAATATATAAACTTAATGAAAAAAATGTATAATCCTATTTTAAACTATTTCGAATCACCAAACGAAATCGTTTTGGAATATTGTAGGTAATATGACTTAGTAAAATATGTAAGAATATTTTTCATTTTTATGTGGGATTATTTCGACTTGCTACAGTACATTATATCATAAAAGTGTAGTGTTCAAACGTGGTAAACTAGCAAGTGTCCCAGAAATGTGTCAACACTAATTTGCAATAGTAGAAGATGGAGGTAATATAAGCTACTTCATTCTGTTTTGGTTTCTTTAGCTATTTCGAATAGACGTATTTTTCGAATACCCAGTTGATCGTCGTATTAACTAATACTTATTTTAATTTGTAGGAATGGTTCCATAATTTAACAATATTTATATGAATGGAGAACCTAATAAAATTCCTGAAAAGTGTTACTAAAATTCCAAACCGAAGGAATTACCTTATTATAGTGAATATTTGTCCTGTTCATATTATTCGTAACATTAACATCAATTTGAAAATATTTTTGATGAAATACCCAGAATACAGGGGCTATGATAATTATCGCCAAGTTTAGAAATGCTGGATCTGAATCTTATTCTGTGTAGAGAACAAGGAACTGGTGTACTTGTGCTGCTGTTCGTTGACTAAAAGGTATTCTTTGTAGAATCTTGACCTTAAAATATCACCATGATCTTACTGCTTTTATAATATATTGTGGATGACATTTAATGTTTAAATGGGTCAGCATTCTGAAGGTCAAGCTTAAAGATTAGTTAAACAACGTAGAAAGAGCGTCAAATTAAATGCCGCTGTTTCATAAACCCCCCTTCTAATTGAAATTAAATCCCCGTTATATTAAAATTCAAAGCGCCGTTGACACTGTTTATCCAACATTAAACTTGACCTAATCCCACTTTTAGTAGTTTAGCCCCGACTCAGACTTTCTTAAATGTGGAACGTAATTTGTCTGAAATTAATATGCAAATTTGAAACTTCTTTGGACAAAGGGCACAACTAAGGTTTGAGATGCAAATTGAAAGGAGAATTGCGTTTGTTTTACCACTACATTGTCAGTTGTAGTGGACTTGCCTCTTCTGTTTTTACTGAAACGAACACTTTGTTGTGTTTCGTTTTAAGTTGCTTAATGAAGAAGTAACATAATAGAAAATGTAGAATAGGTAACATCTTACATTCATTACAGTCTAACTCATTTAAGGTTTGCATTTTCCGCTTACAGCGACCACATGTCTTCGGCATGAGTAAATTCAAAATATTATTAGTATTTTTAGCTTATGTCTAGAAAGGATAATCGTTCAAATAAGGGGTACGTTTTTGGAGCTCTTCTGGATTGGATGGCTGAATTTTCGCCAGGATTTATGTGCTTAGACAATCTTTAAACTGCTGACACTTTTCCGAAGCAGTTTTTCATAAAATTCGTTTAGTGACTATTTTACGATGTATTCTCACGGATTTAACATTTCAAGCTTAAAAATAGTTAACCAACATCGACTTATTAATAAAAGGAGCTAAAATGCCGCAATTAATAAATAAATGCATAATCATCTATGTAGTTATTCACTTTGATATAATGGTTGCTTTAAAATTCTGGACCCTTTCTGAGAATGAAAATTTGTTTTGGTTGACAATAAACATGTTATTTCGTCCAAAGGTTCTCATTATAAACGAGTTCCACAGTATCAATATCTAAATATAGCTCCTAGAAGGATGTCTTATTTCCATGTCTTTCTTATATTTTTTGCTACGTAGGTACGTTTTGCTTTAATCAAGCTTTCTCTTCTGTAGGTTTATCTTTTTTCCTTTATTACGCTAACAAACATTCAGGTTTAGTAGTTTTTCTTCATTCGTGTTTCTTCAATAGCTTTACCTTTCTGTCACACATTGTCACCTTTCAGCCTTTCTGTACTTTCTTCTCTTAACTATTGCTACTGACATTTTATTACATTGAATTGAGTCTTTCATTAGCTTTTGGTATTTGTGGAATTTGTATATCCGGGATATATTTTATCTTCTTTTTCCCCTGTGTAGCCAATGGCCTGGTAATTATCTATACTGAGTAGGTTCTGTAAGTTCTCTTTGCACATATGCCGGGCAGAAGGCTAACCTCATCAACAGCCTTTCCGTCCCACTGCTGGGCATCGGCCTCTTCTCTGCCACCTGTTTCTCCTCAGCGTTAAGGTAGAAACACAATTTTACAATTTAACGTCGAATCCGAACGACAGAAATTCCAGAGAAGGTTCTTATCATTAAGATCCCACGGTTGCAAGCCGAATTGGGAAATTGTGTGTGGTGGGTTGCAGACAAGATTTTTATAATCTGCATAGTTCTGCCTAGGTTCGAACCCAAGCCAGAATCGACACTTTATTTAGAAAGCGAGCGCTCTAGCAACTGAGCTACCACCACATTAACCTATCCTAACCTAACCTATCCCATCGAATATTTAAAAGAAGTTTCACTATATGTTATTTATTATTATCAAAGACGTTCGTATGAAAGCCGGGACTGACGACTTTACGTGCCTTCTGATTTTCAACCGGTTGCATATATGCTACTATATTAGATAAGATCTTTATTTGGTTATTCGCAAATATACATTGCTTTACCTCGTCAAATAATACATCTAAAGATAGACACATTAAAATTTGTATAAGTCTTAACTAAGTACATAGAGATAACAGTAGTACAATTTAATTTATATTGAAATCCTGAACATTAATGTGATCATTTAGAAATTCATAATTTGCATAATAACATTTACTTATGAAAAATATTTTCAGCTTTTTTTTAAATTGAATTTTAGGTAGCATTTTTATTTCTTCAGGCAATTTATTGTATAGTTTTATTGCCCAATATTTAGGACCAGTTTCAGATTTTTTAAGGAATATTTGCGGAGCAATTACATTGTATTTTGTCCATGTGTTATTTTTTTTTTTTTACAAAGAATCGTGGAGTTGCCATAGCAACTCCACGATTCTCATCCCACCCCGCTTACCTCGGATCAGCGCACGTAGCGCTATGCACGAGTCTAACATGCCCCACCCTTGTAAAACCCCCCCAACTATGCTACCGAGTCACTCCCGCTGCTCCAGAATTAATTAAAATTCGGGCCACAACGGGAGTCGAACTCGGGTCAACCGGTTGCGAAGCGGACTCTCGCCCACTGCGCCACCCGGTCGCCGGTCCTTGTGTTATGCTCGTGTGTATCACTGTGTTTTTTATATTTCCCAATATTTTGTTTTATGTGTACTATATTATCCATCATGTACATACAGGGTAATGTTAGTATTTTAAGTTCCCTGAAATGTTGTTTGCAGGACTCGCGGGTTGGTATTCCAACAATAGCACGTATACACTTTTTCTGCATAATAAACGCTCGTTTTGCAGAACTTGATGCTCCCCATATGGTAAGTCCATATGCAAGTACAGAATGTACCATTGCAAAATAGCATATTCTTGCTGTGCTCACATCACTGATTTGTTTTATTCTACGCACGGCAAACAGCGCTTTACTTATTTTAGAACACAGATGTTGCACGTGTGATTCCCACTGTAGGTTACAATCCAATAAAACACCAAGAAATTTCACTGGTTTTATTTCACTGTTTATGATTTTTTTGCGGTTTGTGATTAGGAGATGTTGTGTTTTGTCTTCATTTAGCTTCATTTTGTTTGCTCGAAACCAATCAGTTGCGGACTTAATGGCTGTACTTGCTTTCTGTTTGGCTGTGTCATAGGTTGTAGCTGTTGTTATAAAGCTTGTATCATCGGCGAATTGGTAACATGTTTCGTTTATGTTCCGAGGCAGGTCGTTGATATAAATTAGGAAGAGAAGAGGACCCAAAACACTTCCTTGTGGGATTCCAGTGTCCATGGTCCTAAGGGATGACTCTTGTTGATCGATTACTACCTTCTGCTTCCTTGTGTTCAAGTATGATGTAAAGAGTTTCAACGCCACACCTCTGACACCATACTCCTCTAGTTTGTAGAGTAGAATATCCTGTGAGATTGTGTCAAATGCTTTACTTAAATCACATAGTGTAATACATGCCAAATTTCCGTCTTCTAGTATGTTTGTGATCTGTTCTGTTAGTGACACTAGTGCTGTTGTTGTAGACATGTTTTGCCTAAAACCAAATTGCGAATGATTTATTATTTTATGTTGATCTAAGTATGCGACTGTTCTGATTTTTATTATTTTTTCCAGGATTTTTGAAATAACTGGGAGGACCGATATGGGCCTGCAATTATCCGCTTCTGCCTTGCTTCCTTTTTTATGTATCGGTGTTACTTTAGCCAGTTTCAATTGGTTAGGAAATACACCCTTTTGTAGGCATAAGTTAAAAATATAAGTTAAGGGTGCTATGATATACCCTGTGATTGTTTTTATTATTTTTGCATCAAGTCCATATATGTCTTTGCTTGTTTTATTTCTTAGCTGGAGTATTGTTTTTTCAACTTCAATTCCATCTACAGGATGTAAAAACGAGGAGCCAGAGCGTCTGTGGAAGTTCTTTTCAAATGCATTTTTATACAGTTTAGGTGGATCTTGATGTGTTTCTTCAGTAATTTTTTACCTATCGTAATAAAGTAATTGTTCAACTTACTTGCCGTAGGCTGTCCTTCGTAGCTTTTTCCGAGATTTGATTATGAAGCATGTGCATTTATAACTGTCCAGACTGTTCTATTCCTTGAATCGCTGGTTTGTATTTTATTGGAAATATAATTCTGTTTTGCGGTAATTAATGATTGTACTGTTTTCGTTTTTTGCGTATTTGTTCTTGCAGTTTCATTTCAGGAAACTTTTTGTTGATTTCACATAGTAGTTGTAGTTCATTTTTCTGTTTCCTCAGGTTATCGTTAAACCATAAGTTGCATTTTTGTTCTGTTTTTTGTCCTTTGGTCTTCATAGTAACACACCTGGACGCTAATTCTAATGCATATATTAGTTTTGTTTGGAATAATTCATAGCATTTATTTGGTTCATTGTTTTTGTATATTTCATTCCAGGTTAGCTGGCTAATGTTATTTACAAAATGCTGTTTGTTTATTATTATTTTTTTTTAGTTTTATGTTATGTTAGTTTATTGGGTCACGCAGTACTGACCAGTGCGGATTGTTTTTCACTAGGAATACCGTTAGACCGGCATCCTCAGTGCCACGCTGTGTAACTGAGATACCTATTTTATATTCAGTGAAAATTGTTTCTGCTTATATTTACATTCTTCATATTTGTTTACTTTCCTTTAGTTTAATAGGTTTTTATAAACACCTCAAAGCCAATACAGAGTATTACCTAATTATTCATTGAAAGATCCTCAGCGTTGACAAATCAAAATTTTAATTATATATTTTTGCCTATTCCGACTCTCCGCGCGAGATACTAAGTACTGCCCTATAATGTAAATTTGACAAAATTTTGCTATTGGTCCTATGATGATTATGAATTATACCAAATGAAACTTTATGAATGAAAATTACTATATACCAGAAAGTTATTAATGTCATAGAGTAAAAAAGATGCTTCTTTCTTTACACAAAGAATAACTATTAGAAACGCACTGGATGCTAAAAAGGGATTTTAAATATGTTACAGTACCTTTTTTTTATTCATTCATACTACCGTTCACCCCCCGGAACTGCTTTCGCATTACTTCAGGGGCGTGCAGGGGCGTCCCTTACGTACTAGCCATTCATGTAACATGCACCATAAACTTAACTAAGTGAAATACGGTCGCCTCAGCCGGGGTTCCAACATGCGGCCGATTGACCGCATTTCACTGTGACCTCGACTACCAGCGCGTATTCGTAGTAGCCCATATGGATCCCTAGGTTACAGTACCTATTTTTCTAGCTATATGTCGAATTATTAAAAATTTTCTGTAGGTATTGGTTTGGTATATTCTTTACTGCTTGAATATTTGTCTCCTGTAGTATTTAATACGTGCAGCTTGATTTGAAATACTTTAGTTTCAAAACCCAACGCCAAAAAAACATGAATGCAGAAGATTGCGGTGGGTACAGATTCTTGATAATAAATTAATCTTTGGGAACAATAGTGTTATTTGCTATAAGCAACACCATCTTGTTGGAAAAATCAAGATGTAATTATGTAGGTTGTGTTCGGTATTAATCAGCATTAAGTATGTTACTAAATAATATTGGAATATTATTTGTAATTGTATTTTTTATTGTACATGAGCTATAATTTCTTTACTTAGACAATCCGTTTACAGAAGAAATTATTTTATTTTCTACTTTAAATTTGCAGCATATACTCGTTTATACTCCCTAATAAAAATAAAATGAATTCAGTTTTCGCAAAGGCAATTCTGTATCGATAAACATTTTGATAACTGCAAGGGCAAAAAAATCATAGGTCTTGAGAAACTGATTTTATACAGATAAACCTGGCAATTATTACGAATATTACAGAAAAACGGCAAATGACTAGTTAGTATACTACCAAAGAATATAGATAGATAGAACCCTATCTATATTCTTTGATACTACATAGTTTAGTTAAGTACGTCATGTTCAGAAGCCGGCAAGGTATACAATCAACCAATATGTTTTGCCATGGGTTTCGAAACACCTAATAATGACATTATCCGATTCTAGTATCCCTTGTTTTAAACAGCGGTTAGGCCATGGTCTTTGCATCTACCATGAGTTATTACTCATTTACTCAACTTTTATCTGTTGAGCTTACATTTAAGTATTCTTCGGTTCATAACCACATCCGCTAGCAATAAAACGTTTAAAGCGAATGTCAAGGAGTTCTTGGAATACTGCGGATAATCTATGTATAGTAGGGTGGTAAATGCCTGCAAATGTAGTCTACCCAAGACGTTGTTGTCATCTGAACGTTAGCTCTCGCTATTTTTGCGTAATATCTAATTAATAGCTCTTGCGAATCTACTAACTGAGTAATATACATTGATCCCCTATGTTAAAGCGAGGTGTGCTATTAGTGTTATTATTTTACGGATATATTATGGAAACATGTACTGCAATGGCGAGCTGTTGTCCTATCATGTATTATATTCAGCTGTATGGTTGCGTATTGACTACTTGCCATTTTATGTATTTTATGTGCACCGTAGTCATGTTATTATACAAAGCTGGTGTATATATGTAAGTAGCTGTTGGAAGCAATAGCGCAGTAGATATCTAGCCATGTGAGTAGTTACCATGAATGCCATGTTTAGTTATTCTTCTCCTAGCGATCATTCGGGAGGTAGTCAGTTAGCAGAGGTGGTCTTGTAAGGCGTTTACGTCAGATTACTATTATTATGAATTTACATTAGTGCCAGGATGATTTTGCCTGACTTTTACGCAGGAAAAATACTAATTAAATTCCCCGTTTTCCCCAGCGTATTTGGGAGCTGAGGAGGGTCACTGCGAAAATTTTGTATAATTTGTATAATTGTAGTAATGAATCTACAATTATGACTGACTGTAGCCACATCAGCTAGCCCGTTGAGCTTCAGTTCTCGTTCGAATTAGCACGGAGGCGAGAGGAGTGCTCAATATTTATCGACAGATCAGTAAGTCTTTATTTTATTAGTTGTTGCATGTCCGCTACCTGCCGGCGCCGATAAATTCTAATCCTATCCGCTATTATGTTGACTCAGCTATCACAGAAATGAAATGCAGGAGCATTACCGTCTTAAAAATTAAATTGTTTTATAGGTACGAGGTACGGGCGACCCTAACTCAGTTTGAAAAAACAACGTCACTAGCAATCTTAGCCATCTTAAATTTTTCTTAATTTTTTAGTCATCATCCTGTTTTTATATTTGCTTTTAATAATTAATTTTATTAAATTCTTAGAACATAAAGATATTACTTTTTAGTGCAGCTCGCAGCTTGCAAATATTCTGGGAAATATTCATTTTATGGCGTATTTTAAAAATAACGGGTTTCGCATGAAATAACCGTTTATCTTGACTAATATTTCAAAAACACAGTATCAAATGCGTTCGCCTTTTTACTGCCTATCCGGGAACAAACTTAAAATAGATAAATACCATAAATACGTAACGGTTATTAAATTTGGAAAGTTCGTACTCAAATACAGTCGTAGAAAGTGTGGAAGGTATTAAAACTGTTTATTAGATTAGACGATAATGAATGTCTTAAAATAAGCTAATATAAGCGTCAACTACTGTCATCGCAGTTAGATTAATGAGCGGCTCTTCTACCTACTGCCTTATTAATTAGTAAACATTATATCCGAGATTATAATAAAGTAAAAAATGAACAAAAATTGACATCAACAAATCGCCACAGTAATGAAACATACTAGGATAATATCTACTCATGAGTATGGTCGGTTTGAATATAATTTAGTTACACTCTTTCACCTTATTACAAAGTATGTGCCGTCAACTGTAAAGCTAATGTGTATATTCTCAGATTTAAGTTTATTAAATTATTTAAAAAAAGCTATGCAACCAATTTTCTTGTATAACATAATGAACAGCTACCAAGTTATACTACGACTGTGTTAAGCTACCATTTTTCCAATGGAAGAACATCAATTTACCTCTATATTGGATAAAATAAAAGAAGCTAATCGATTGTCCGCGAAAAAGCTGCACTAGGTATTGAATTTCTACGAGGGCCGTTCTCTTTCAGCTGACCCTATCCAGCAGGCTGTGATATTTTGAAACAAATTATGCTTGTCATTTTAACGTAGTTGTCATATATAATCTGTGGTAGTTGTTACAAGTTTAATTACAGTGAAAGTTGTCAAATATACTTGAAGGTTTTTAAAATACATAATTTTAATGTAATCCTTTCCCCAAAAAATAATGGAATTGAATACAGAGCTGTGATTTTTTACAATTCCACGCGTGGCTTAAGACGTCAAGAATGTTTTGAGGAAGTCAGTCGATCGTTTGGTAACAAGTCGTGTTTCTTAGTTATCGCAAAGCAGTGGTACAATGAACTTCAACATGGTCGAAAACGGGAGTTACCGAAAAGAATATTGGTCTTGTACGAAACACGATTGAAGAGAACCCACATGTTACTGCCAGGAGTATTTAAGCAACTTTAAAGATTGGTGTGAAGCAATTGACGCAATTTTACACAAACATTTGATGGTACGTAAGCTTCATGCCCGTTGGATTCCCCACAATTTGACTCCAGTTCAAAAAGAAAACCGTGTGGCATGGTGCAGATCTACACTGGATCGCTTTGACAATGTATTGTTTCATTTGGTGTACAACATCATCACAGGTGATGAAACGTGGGTATACTGCTATGAATCCCAAAGAAAACAACGGTCGGCAGTTTGGGTCTTTGAGAACGAATCGGCTCCAATAAAAGTTGTTCGTGTAAAAAGCCGAAACAAAAAGATGGTTGCCACATTTTTTGGAATTACTGGACATATTTCCACTGTAGCACTGGAGGATCGTCGTATTGTTAATACAGAATGGTACACTACAGTTTGTTTGCCTCAAGTTCTCCAAAATGCTCGCGAAAACATCCTAAAAGATCATCTCGCATCAAGATAACGCTCGGGCACACACTGCTGCTCGAACGACTGAGTATTTGAATGTCCAAAACATTGAAATAATGGGTCAATCGCCGTATAGTGCAAACCTAGCACCTAATAATTTCTTTTTATTTCCGCCTGTTAAGAATAAGTTACGGGGTTTACGTTTTACATCGGTCGAAGAAGAGGTTGACGCATTTAAAAATGAAAGAAATAACCTAGCCCGGGAAGATTGGAGAAAATGTTTTGAAGATTGGGTTTCACGGATGCAAAAATGCATTGACTGTAGCAGGGAATACTTTGAAAAATTATAAATAAATGTGTTTTGTCAATAAATTGTGTATTGCTTTACTAGGCTCAGCAGAAAGAGAACAGCCCTCGTATGTCAGTTTAGGATCCCCTTAATAGATGGTATATTCTATGTCAAGATATATCGTCATTCGCTTAAAAATGGTACTTCAAGAACAAACGGTTACAAGCTACTTATAACGAGACTTAAAAGCACCGGTCTCATTCATAAAAAATTTACATATTACAATGAACTTCCTTAAGTATTAACCAGGGATTAGCAGGCATCCGATATATCTTGAAGTAGACTATACTTAATCTTTACTAGAAATGTAAAATACTTTAGAAATGTGGTAACAAACAAACTATTGTTCTCATTATTACACAATTCCTCAAAATTGCAACTCTTGTTTCTATTTACAATCGTATTCTATGTTTGTATAAGAGGAGAAAACTTTAAGAAAAATGCCTAGTTTTTGTGGCCTGTCATATAAATTATCCTAACTAGCATCCATGACAGTTATATTTCTCATTGCCCAGAAAATTTTGCATAGCTCAGGCAGCGCGGAGGAACTAGGTCTCTTCCGTGGTTTTTAGGATCGTATACGAATCATTAAAAGCACATGAAAATGTAACCTAACATCAACGTTCACAATCTTTTTTCAAACGACATTAATGTCCCTTATTAAAGTAACGATAAAACTGTTTCGAAATTTTTCAGAACGGATCACATCAAAGAATTAAAAATATATCGGCCTCTTCCTGAAAATCTCAGGTCACAGCAGTTTGTGTTAAAAGATGCAGCCTATTTATATACACAGTGTGTCACGTTCAGTTAAGTTGTGTCATGCACTTCGCTGTTCCGTATTTATAAATTACTATTATTTACACCGGTGCAACCACCCGATACTATTTTGATGATGCAAAGTATGCAGTTATGTTTAGAAAACTATTTCAAGCAATTATTCCTTTTTTGTTTCCAATATAAAGGTTTCAATGATTGCATTTTACTTCTAAACCAACCCACAAAATGTTTTGTATGAGTCTAATTAGCCACAACTCCTTAATTGTGTTTCGTCATTTACTTCTTTCGTAAACATAATTGGATTCTTAACTGGAACACAATTGACGCAGTTCTTTTCCAGAAACCGTCACCTTCGAAATAAATTGCCATAACTTAAGTTATTTCCATTCTGTCTATTTTAAGCACTTAAGGGGCTCAACACCTTGCGGTTATCAAACGTGAGTCCCAACGAAAGATAAATTATCCAACTATTAGAAATATGGGACAATGTTTATTTTTAGAAAATTTAAAGCGAAACTTCGACTTTTTATAAATATCGTGTGATACTTTGGATCAATATACAGAGACAATATTCTTTGTAGAGCTTGCCAGATTTCAAATATAATAATAACAATACCAGCGACTTTTCTACATACATAATTCGGGCAGCGATGTATGTGTTTGGTGAAAACTTGCATATTTGCACACAGTAGCAGTTTTGTTTTGTATGACGTGGTTTATAAAACAATAAAAGTGAGTGCCTGCAACCAAAAATAGTAAACTAGTACTGGTTGAACCAGCAGGCTACAATCTACGCTTGTGTGTGGACATGTAGAAGATGTACTTCTACAAAACAATCTCTGCCAAGATTATTAGACTTTTTTTGTAATGTAATACTATGCTATTTTTATATATTCTTGTAAGGCTGGATTTATATTGGAATGCTTAAATTGAGTTAGTAGTTTTAAATGCGGAACTGAGGATGAGGGTAATTTATAAATAATTCTTGTGAATGGCGTACTCAATCAACTTCAAAGCAACCCCAAAGAAAGATGTGCACACAGTACCGATTTTGTTTGGTATGCCGTGATTTATAAAACAATACCAGTGACTGCCTGGAAATTAAAATATTAAACTACTAGCTGCACCCGCTTGTGTGTTGTCATGCAAAATATATATAATTTTACAAAACAATCTTTGTGAAGATTATTAAATTGTTTTTATAATGTAAAACAATGACATTTTTATATAATCTTGTAATTCTGAATTTTTAGTAGAATGCTCAAATTATGTAAGTAATTTTTAAATGTGGAACTTGGAACGAGGGCAATTTATATATAATTATTGTGAATAGCGTAGTCAAGTCAATTTCAAAGCAACTTCAAACAAGGATTTGCACATAGTAGCAATTTTGTTCGGTATGCCGTGGTTTACAAATCAATAAAAGTGAGTGTCTGGAACCAAAACTAATAAACTAATACTACTTGAACCCGCAGGCTACGCTCTACGCTTGGATGTGGACATATAAAATATATACAACCTTTGTTAAGATTATTAGATTATTAGGTTTGTTTTATAATGTAATACAATGAATTGGCAAAATGGCAATGGAATGAAATCCACCAGAAAGGAGAAGGCGGGAAAGACCAAGAGAAAGCTGGTACCAAGGAATACAAACAGCAATGGAAAACAGGAATGTATAACAAGAAGAAATTTTCTTGGAACCGGAAACGACCAAGAAATTAAATTATTAATCTACATTCTCAGCAAATAAATACAATATTTGACGCAGAATCGGTTAATATAAATATTTTTTAAAAGAGAAACTCAAAGAAGCAAAATATATAGTATATTGACGTAAAAAAAGATATTTAAGGATTGCGTGTGGTGGCTATAATCTAAATATTTTGTGCTTGAGCCATCATAACTAAATATTATGGAATCTCTAGGTACATTAGCGTTTCTTAAGATTATAGATTCAAATGCAAATTATTGTCAAGATGATGTTGATGATGAAATTTTAAGCTTGAGTATTCGAAACTCGTTTTTATAAATCGCAAGCAACAAAGTTTTTTAGTAGTACCTGTGTTTACAATTTTATAGAACATTAAATGCATGTAAATCTGCTTTTAAACGAAATTAATTTTACGGCTGGCAGCTGGCGCCAACTACACCGATTTATCACTCATAGTGTTAGGACAACGCTTGCAAAACTTATGTTTTTAACAAACTTTGCTGTCGAATTATGTATTTCTGTATTCTTTTTATTGCAAATAAAAAATGTAGGCAGACACAAAGCACACAATAAGAAGATCAAAACCTACAAATCATTTAATTCTACTAAGCGGAAAATATATAAAGCTTTTACAAAGGAAATTTACAAATAATTCTTTCAAGAAATCGTAGTAAACTTTGTTGGCAAATTTTAATGCTGGAAGATTTATATTCAACATAAATTTTCATTTAAACAGGTTGCTTTCTAAACAAGGCCTTTAAACAATAAATAAAAGCGTAGGTTAGCGTAACCTGTAAATGCTCGTATCAATTTCTTGCAAGCACCAGATGTATGATAGAAAGTATTTTTATACATAGGAAACAAGGAAATTCGTATATTAATGTGATTATTTGTACAAAGAAGCAGTTCAGGAAACGTGCTGCTACAAAATAATTTTTTAAACTTAAAATTATTTCTAATAGATGAGATTCTTTCCATCTTATTAATGAAGAATATTTAACAATGTTGGACCACTTGGTTCCGGTGTAATCAATACTAAGTTAATTATAGATGCCTATGACCAACATCAACCATATATTAAGCAGCAGCACTGCGAAGCTTCCGTAGATGGCGTACTAAATTATTTCGATCAGCTTTGTTTGTTAACATTCTCGGTAGTTAAACTGTTATTTCGTGTATTTTTGTGTACCTTTTGCTACACAGTGTGCAACTTCAGAACTCTGAAATAATTGGAGTTATTCGGAGTCTTTGTTAACCAATATAGCATCAATTTTTATAAAATTAATTAATGTATGTTCTCCCATAAACAAATTAAATTGTAGAAGCTCATCCTACTAATTTAGTGCATTATCATAAATATTGCCCCTATTCTGTATTTTTGTATAGTTCTTAAACTAATAAATACTGTATACTAAAAATTCAAATCACTGGTAGAACCATTAAGAAGACTTGCCCATCGCCAACTCTTTTCACTCTGTCCTATATATTGTTCACGTTTCAAAATATAACATGAAAAGATCGAACAAGGATGAAGATTAGCGCGATATGACAAATTTCTGCCATCAGATTCAACGTGCGTCCTAAGCATAACCTTAAATTATATATTCCCTTGTTTTGTGGATTTGTAAATTGTTTCTATATATTTAGATTTAAAACAGACATGAAACATTTCTTATGTTGCACAGTAAATACCATTAGCAACAATCGAAAACGACAGGAACAATAATTTGAAGTTATGTCTGGGTTGCACATCGAATCAGATGTTAAGGATTTCAGGAACATATGGGATAAAGTTCGATTTTTAGTTCTATTCGATTTTATTGTTTTGTCTGTTGTATTTTGAGTAATATATTAGAAGACAGCGAAAAGAACCGACTATGTGAACAGAAAGGGGAATGCGTAATCATATTTTAATTGGGCGGGACGTACACACGCTCTTTTACACGCCATAATCGTGTTTTTAAAACAGAAGGTTAATGTTTTTGACGTTTAGGTTTTGTATACGAAGATAGTTGGGGTCCTCTGTAATCAGTGTCTTACAGATATTATAATCAAGGCTCGGATTTTATGCAAAATGCATATTCTAAAGTATCGATATGCCAACTAAATGCTTTTGTATCTATCTGTGTCTAGTGAAATGCAATTAAATGATACCATTTTAATTTTGCATATTTTGCATATTTTAGTGTTTTGCTCCATACATTTGCATTAAATGCATATTGAAGCATTTTTCTTCACTAAATTCTAAAAATTTAAAATTATTGGGGTGCTTCGACTAAACCACTGCTGGATTTTAGGAATTTCCAAGAATTAGTGTTTACCTGTTTATGAAAATTTAACCAGGAAAACCTAGCTAATTAGACCCAGCTTAGTGACCAGCTGACCAGTTAAAAGGTTCTAAGAAATACCTAGGTAAACAAAGCGGAGGTCGTCAGGGGGAATCGGTCGATTTACCACATATTTAATGGGTGATGCATTTCATATGAAACGAAATGTATATTATCTGACAAAAGGCAGTCGTTTCTTTTGGGTTCTTTTAATAGTTAGAATTGTATCAAACATAACGAATAGATTCCTACGTCTATAGCAATAATTCTATAATTATTATTTTATCTAACATTATTTTATTATTTTTACGTAATTTTAAGTATTAGTTTAATATTGTATTTTTCTGGGTTTGTTGTTGTAGATAAATATTATAGTAAATAATAATAAATTGGATATTAATAATTTACAACTTTTACTTTTTAATTTTGCATATAATGCTGCATATTTTGCATATAAAACGGCATATTTTACATAAATAAGTGCATATTTAACCAATTTTGAGTGCATATATATGCGCATATTTTGTAACTTTAGCGTGCATATAAATCCGAGCCTTGATTATAATAGTGATCGATTGGGTTAATTATGATAAAGAACAATTGTGGTGGGATCTCAGAACGATGGCATTCTGCGAAGAAAGTCGATTATTTCCTGGGTTCGAACCCGAAGAATTACCATGTGTATAAAAAAAAATTGTGCTGCAACCACACACAATTTCTCAATAAGGTTGGCAAGCGTGAGATTTCAGTGCCAAAATCTCTGGAATTTCTGTATTTGGAATTCGACGTTAAATTGTAGGCCTACCGTGTTTCCACCTTAGCCCTGAGGAGAAGCACGCGCCATAGAAGAGGCAGGTGTCAGCAGTGGAACGTAAGAAGCTGTTCACATAAATTTTAAGCGCAAATGCAACATAAATATTTATGTCAATCACATACATAGATATTCCCAGTATTCAGTGTTGGGTAAGTTACTCTAAAAAAGTAACTAAGTAAGTTAATCAGTTACTTGGCAAAAAAGTAACTAAGTAAGTTACTAAGTTACAGAATTATAAAGGTAACTCGAATAAGTTACTAAGTTACCATAAAGTAACTGGTTATTTTTTTTTAAGTTACCTTTTTTTATGAGACGCTACTAATGTACATACAATTACAACGTAATAGCAACAGCAACACATATTTATAAGCAATTGTTTATTAGCGAATATTCTACAGGGTATAATTTTTGTTATTAATAAATTAGATTCCTAGTTCTACATTTCTGTCTGATTGCTTATGTATAAAATTTATTGGTTTTTAACAATAACTGCATTTCAAAATTTTTATCAGTTAATTTTGTACGTTTGAAGTGGAGAACGTCTTTTGCAGTGCTGAGCAATCGTTCTACTGGAGCACTGGAAGGGAGGGCAGTATTATATTTAATAAATATTTCCCTAATCGTTGGAAATTTATCTAAAGTTGTTAAATTAGATGAATCGCACTTCATATATGTTTCAGTTTCGTCCATATTTTTGGACCGCTTTACTGTTTTGAAGGAAAAAAAATGGTGTTCTCCTTTGTCTCCATCATTATTTTGTGGACTGGGAAGTGGACAAACTAATGAAGTAGAAGCACGATTTTTTACTTCATTTTCTAATAATGCAACAGCGTTTTGTGTCTTTTCTGCATCACATATCCACTCAAATTTAAACCAAGGATGAGTAACCGCCGCCAGAGTGTAGTCAGAATTGTTGCGAATCTCTGTGAATCTAAAATA
This sequence comes from Limonius californicus, assembly GCA_014611495.1. Taxonomy (NCBI): domain Eukaryota; kingdom Metazoa; phylum Arthropoda; class Insecta; order Coleoptera; family Elateridae; genus Limonius; species Limonius californicus. The sequence continues at coordinate 27,848 of JABXWE010022435.1, forward strand.
AAAATTGGAAGTAACAGTCAATAT
>JABXWE010022438.1:0-12660 GCA_014611495.1 Limonius californicus
CTATTTCCAAGCAATAATGATTCCGTTCAGCAAACAAAGCGCTGGCATCAGAAAGGTAGGTTTACACGTTGGGGTAGAATCCTTAAAAGAAAAATGTCTACGATTTTATCAATCTGAAAGCTGTTTCCAAGAATGAATGCACTACAAATCATGCTATAATAATAATAATTTTGAACAACAACTAAGGCGTTGAAGCTGAAAATGCATCTAAATTCGCTTGTGAGAACAAGAGTCTACCAAACGCGTGATTTACGCGATTTAATCGTTTAAACACTATTTCCAAGTACAAATGTAAGATAAATCCTGCACTAATAATGATTTTATTGAACAAGTATAGCGTAGGCAATAGATAAGTAGGACATTCGTTGGCGAAAACTTGGAACTTAGAGCAGACATTTATATCATTTGAATAATTTAAAAGCTGTGTTCCAGCAAAACTTGGGTAAAAATCATATAATATAACTAATTTTGTTTGGCAAGTATGACATCGGTAACAGAAAAGTAGTTTAATTCGCTGGCAGCTAATTATCAATCATACAACAACATGGCAGCGGGAAAGATATGTAATTCCATCACTCATTCCTAAATTTTCAGTTGACGTTGGACCCCAGTTTTCGCAGATATCAAGAACTACATAGTACATACAATTACAATAATATTGACGGTACGGACACCAATGGTTGGAAAAGCTGTTATTTTTTCAGTAATTAGCAACGACAAGCGATATTGGAAAGCACTTACATCTTATTTATCCAAAATGCTCAGAGCTAGTGTGACGTTCGTATGGTTTTCATTCAAATTCAATAAATCACTAAATTCACCTCCTTATTTTATTTCCCAAATAAATAATCTTAGATCTCTCGTTATCGTCAAATATTATTATTGTAATATATTGTTTTGTCTGCTTTGTCGAAACCATTTCTTGGAAGTATGCCCCAACAATTTCATTAGTGTTCTGACGATCGTTTTCGTCAGACCTCAACAAACCGATGGAAGAATGAATTTCAGCTGGCTCAGAGAGAAGGGGCGCTCGCGAAGAATGCTTATAAGAAGAAAGAGTTGACGCCACGCTTTCAAGTCACAGATAAATGAAGATCCTCGCGAAAGGGCAGAAGACTTACGGAGAATTGAACTTATCTTATTCTGCTTCCTCCTAAATACTTCTTACAAAATATATGCAAATGAGAGAATGCAGAAAAATAACAAGTCATGCATTTTGAAGAATGAGTACAACTATGTATATATACAGGGTGTTTCGAAATTCTCGCCCCCGGACTGTGGGATGGTGTTATGCGACAAAAACTAAACAAAAAGTTCCTCTACCATTTTTCCACCAGACCACTATTTTTCGAGCTACCACGGTTTTAAAAAACTGAAAATGGTCGAAAACGGTCTTCAGTTTCAATTTTAAATGTCTGAATAAGTGGTTAAAATTAATCCATGACAATACTGTCAGAAAACAAAAGATAGTTCAACACAATTTATTGTAAAAAGTTTGATCTTTACCTTTTCTTATCGTACAGTTCAAATTAGGAAATAATGGCCGATAATTATTCAAATCGAGAATATTACGATATGCTGATGGCATTTGGGGCTTGTAATAATCGAGCAGGGCAAGCGGTGCGTTTATACGTGGTGCGACAGCCTCTGCGGCGGTTACCAGATGCTAAAGTTTTTAGAAAATTAGAGGACCGAATTCTGTTTAACGGGAATGTTGCGGTGCCACCACGTGTAAATGCTGTTCGTCAGCGTCTACATGATGATGTAGCTCTTGATTTGATGAGAAATGATTCCTCAAGAAGCAGTAGGTGCGTTGGCAGAGAATTAGGTATTAACCATATCCGCGTATGACGTGCCCTAAAACATGACTAACAGCATCCGTATACCAGGGTGCAACACCTGCAAGATAATGATGGTCCAGTTCGACGTAGATTTTGCGAATGGTACCTCGATCATCACGATCGTGACTTGAATTTGAGATTCCATTCTCTGGACGGAGAGTTCACACGCGATGGTATTTTCAACGTACACAGCGAGCGCCTCTGGGATAATGTAAATCCACATTCAACAAGGATTAGAAATCACCAACAGCGCTTCGGTTTAAATGTATGGGATGGATTATTAGGTGATCGACTGGTTAGACATTTAAGCGTAGTTTCCTATTCTTTTATTTCTATTCATTCCATTCCCCCTTTTTAGTTCATCCACATTTTGCCGAATCGCGTAAACGCACAAAATTATTTAAATTTCCTGCAACAAGATGTCCCGGAATTCCAAGATGATGTAGCTCTAAATGCACGCCAAAATATGATATTTATGCACGATGGAGCTGGCCCCCATTTCGCGTTAATTGTACGTGACTACCTCGACCATTATTTCCCTGATCACTGGATTGGCAGAAGCGGTCCAATTGCTTGGCCGCCTCGTTCGCCCGATCTAATGCCATGCGACTTCTTTTTATGGGGTTACCTAATATCGTTGGTCTACAAAACACCAGTGGCCAATCTGAATGAGCTGCAAAACCGCGTGTTCCAGGCAGCGCGAGAAATAACACCGGAGATGGTACGCAACTCTGTTCGAGCAGTCCAACGACGTGCTGAAGCTTGTTTAGTAGCAGAAGGCGGACATTTAGAACAAATGTTGTAATTACGTACTCGTCATAATCATAGTTTGTACCTTCTTTTGTTTTTAAAAATTTGTTATTATTAAGTTTAACCAACTGATTAAACACTCATGAGTTGAGATTCAACACTTTTTTCTGCAATATTCAGATTTTTAAAACCGCGTTAGCTCGAAAAATAGTGGTCTGATGGAAAAATGCAAAAAGGAACTTTTTGTTTAGTTGTTGTACCATAACACCATCCCACAGTCCGTGGGCGCGAATTTCGAAACACCCTGTATATATATATATATATATATATATGTATTGACTAAATAATTAGTACAATTACAAGCAGAAAAGGAAGCGTTCAATATAGAACCAGAGTCTAGACTATGTACGAAAAAAGTTCTTCTTGAATTTAATGGCTCGCTGTTACTGTCCACGATATTTACGGTAAACTCAAAATAAAACTGTACAGCCAATAACAGTTGAGTTTAGAAAACAGGTGCACTAATTTATTATTAAAGAAATAGCAACTGAAGGTTGCTTTATTTCATGAAATTCAAACTACTGTATTCCACAATTCGAAACACTTTCAAGGAAGAGGAAATCACTGCAAACAATTTTCACTAATAACGGCATGGATAATCTTTACCTTGATTCAGCGATAGCTTTGAGGTAAGCACGATTCTTGTTTGATGAACGCTTTTGGATGGACGAAGATGAGAAGAGAGAGCGCAATTATCGCTGGCTGTCGCAACGAGATACAACGGGACTGTATTGCACCATACGTTGTAATTGGATTTTTCTTCGGATAAAGGCGCATTTGATGTTTTCAAACAGCCAAGAACGAAGATCATAGACACAGAGTGTTTGTTAATGAGGAGAACGGTAAAGAAAACGGTAAGGAACGAGGATGACTTTTATCCGCTCTCAGCGAAAAGAAGAACAGTATTTCAACTAACTGATTGTTCCTGTATTTATATAATCAGATTTTTCGCCGATTTTTAAAACCGGAAAAAAAACGTAAATGGTAAAACTTATTAAATTGTGGGAACCATTAGCATACTTCCAACTCGTTACAAAAGAACAACGCGCGAACACCGTAAATGTCTGGCAATGTCTGGCCCCTACTACTGTTTGTTCCCTTTAAAAATAACAGCAAATCAGCTGCTCGGGACAAATTCTCAGAATTTTGGGAATAGTGTGCCCAAGGGCATAATTCTAAGGTATTTGGTGCAAACTAAACAATATATTCCATTATTGATATTTCGCGATAAGGAAAGGTGACCTAAGATGCTTTATTTAGGAATTAAAATAAAGAAGAGAATTTAATGAATCTTTGAATTTGAATGAAAACCAGGCGAACTTCACAGTAGCAACTAACGAACGATAATTTTTTCGGCTGGTTGTGACCACAAATCAATTGATGTGTTACATACTAAGAAAAGCTATATTTTAAGAAAATACTGGGCATATAGAATGCTAACCAGTTATTTTTCAAACTGCTTAGGTGCTAGATTATATTTGTATAAAGTACCAAATTTATCTGATTTATACGGAAACATAAAAGTCCAACGGAATCTCAATACAATTAATACTTGTCTAGGTTAATATCATTACCTTTTTTTATGTTAGTTGTCCAGTGTAACAAGATATAAACATTAATTGAGATACAGCAAACGTATTAATTGTTATTCTGACAGTGCAAGTTCCAAATTTAATTATTAATATACTTTAACACATTTTGTTTTAAAGATTTATTATTTCTGCGCGTGGTGTTGATGTGCCGCAAATCACCGTTCCCCATATCTGAAGACAAATTTAATATATTTACTATTACTAACGACTACGAAAGTGACTTTTGGAATACTAGATTCCTCTTACTGAAAGCAATTTTTCATGGTCTAATTAAATACTAAAATATAGATTTTAGAAATATGCATATGAGTAAATAATACAGCTCACACTAGCCTATAGTTTCTTTGAAATTCATTCAATCAAGTTATCATATCGACGTTGAAGCAACGCAATATTTCAGGTTTAATTTCAGTTTTCCCCCAGATCTGATTGATGTGAACGCGTATTGCTTCCTGGAATTTCGTATGAAATATTACACAAAGCTAGGTTGCACGAGCAAGATTGTCAGATGGCACAAAAGGCGTAGTAAAAACGTGGCCTAGCAACAACAGTACCAATAAGCTTCGAACAGACAAAATATTGATTGTTATAATACTCAAGAAACGTATATATTTTTTTACAGATAATATATTTTGCTATGTTTATGAAGTGGTCAAGAAGTTTGTAATATTACAAAGAATAACATTAGTATAAGATGATGCCAAAATATTAGAAGATACTTATAATATCCGTTAAAATTTAAATTTTTATTTATGCACCCGCACTTGTTTTTATACCCTCAAGTTTGCGAAGACGATGTGAGTTATTATTACTAAGCCGCTATAATTATTGAATGGAAGATCTGAAGTTCTGAAACGGGATTAGCGTTGCCAAGTCTTGCGAAGTTTCTTGTAGCTCATGATCGTAGAACCTATTTGAAGAAATACTTCTGCAGAAACTAAGCAATTTGTATTTCTTATAATCCTAATCTACTACATAATGTTCAGCTTCGCTAATTATAACTAAACTATGAAAATATACTCACTTATTGTTTCTGAAAGTAATTTTACTTTCTTATATTCATTCATATTAGATTATTTGTGATGTAATGTAAGAAGGGCGGTACTTGGTCGAGACGGAATGTTAGGGATTTTGCATAACTCAACACTCAGCTATAGGGATTTGGGACTCAGAATCGGTAATGCGTTCATCAAAGCTAAATTGTCAGGAGCTCAGGATTTTACAAATATATACGCTGATGAGTCATGTATTAAAAATATTCCTAAAAATTATACACGCTCGGATATACAATAAATGCGAACTCACAATGTCTGAAACGCAATTAGGCTTTAGAAACGGCTATGGAACACGCGAAGCCCTATTCGCTCTCAATATAATAACTGAAAGATGCCTAGATGTCAACAAGGATGTGTTCGTAGGATTTATAGATTATGCGAAAGCTTTCGACAGAATTCGTCACACTAAACTGTTAGAAATGCTACAGCAAATAAATCTAGACCATCAAGATATACAAATCATCAAAAACTTGTACTGGAAACAAACGGCACATGTACGTACACCAGAAGGAGTTACCGAAGAAATAAGTATCAAGCGCGGAGTGAGACAAGGATGTGTTCTGTCCCCTCTACTGTTTAACGTTTACTCAGAGACTATATTTAAAAAAGCACTAGTGGAAAGCACCGAGGGCATTAAAGTTAATGGAATTTTAATAAACAACTTGAGATATGCCGACGACACCATACTCATTGCAGAAACAGAAAAAGATTTAGAAAAACTCTTTAATCAGGTATATGAAATTAGTAAATCATATGGCTTAGATATGAACCTCAAAAAAACAAAGTATATGGTAATTACAAAAAAACATCCAACGCTAATAGGAATAACAATTCACAATAAAATAATAGACAGAACGAACACTTATAAATACTTGGGCACTATTATCAGTAACGAGGGAAGACAACAAAAAGAAATACGTAGTCGAATCGGACAAGCAAGATGTGCATTTAACAAATTAAAACCGATCTTAACCAACCGCAGTATTAAATTACAACTCAGGAAAAGATTCCTAACATGTTATGTGTTCTCGGTTTTACTGTATGGAATGGAGACGTGGACACTAACGGAAGATCTATGCAAGAAAATTAATGCCTTCGAAATGTGGGCTTACAGACGCATGTTGAAAGTATCCTGGGTTGACAAAGTGAATAACGACGAGATTCTAAATAGAATGAAATGCTCCCTAGAAATCATGACTACAATTTAAAGACGAAAGTTAGAATATCTCGGTCACGTAATGAGAGGAGAAAAATATAAATTGTTACAATTAATACTACAAGGCCACATAGAAGGTAAAAGAAATCCTGGCCGCAGACGAACATCGTGGTTAAAAAATCTCCGAAACTGGTATAAAAAATCCACAACATCACTATTCCGAGCTGCCGTCTCCAAGGTACAAATAGCCTTATTGGTCGCCAACATCCGCTAGGATAGGCACTGAAAGAAGAAGAAGATACACGGTGCAATCGTAAAGTAGCACACCAATAGTTAAGCCCCATTTTAGCAGGAAATCATAGAGCACAAGCAATAATACATTACTAAATCAACACATTCTACAGTTTATACTTACAAGGGATTGGTTGTCCCCCCGTAGAATTCCACGTAGCATCTAGTAGCGCATCTTTGGCATCGCTACAAAACCGTCTTTGTTAGTTCTTGTTTGGGAGAGGTGGCCCTGACAGGGCCCTTTTTAGTAGATATTCACTGATGTACTTAACTTGTAACGGGTACCGGGCAATAGGCATACCCATGTCATTGTATTTACTAAACGATCACTGACAATCGCTGTATCTGCAGCGTCTATGGACTACCCTGTATAGTGTAATGCAGAGATTACTGGCTACGATGCTCGTTCAACCAGGTCGAGAAGAAACCGAATGATCACACAGTAAGTAGCTGAGCAAGGAATCCTGGCGAGTACACAGAACCCCAGAATCCTTGACGGGCTCGCAGGCTCCCAAATACAATACTACAGGCTTCAACCATAGTAAAACAGTAATTACAATTACCGTACTACGCCACACAACAAATACTGCAGCTCATCCCAAATGCTCATCTACACCGCTTTACAGGTAGCAACAACACAGATAAATAACACCTTAGTGCATTCAACAGTTAATCAACATACATATTATTACGCACTTATCCAGAACACGTGAACTTTGATTCCATCTGAGAACTCAAACTATGACCTACTGATTGCCATACATTTTTCAATTCTACCTAACTAGTAGTTCTGCAACGAATTTCAGTTATTTAAAAGTTCTGCAATATTCGTAATCATAAATTATTCCATAAGGCGGAAAACATTTTAACCACCACGTTTAAAAAACAGCTCTGTTGATGAATCTAAGTGCTTGCAAGTGGTGGTAGCTCAGTTGGTAGCGCTCTCGCTCTCTGAACAAAACACCAATTCTGTGTTCTTGGGTTTGAAACTTCAGCATTACTACGCAGTTTATACAAATCTTATACTGCAGTCCACCACATAGAATATCCCAATGCGGCTTGTAATCTTGGGATCTAAATCGTAAAACCTTCTCCACAATATATCTCGCTAGTTTCGACGTTAAACTGTAGGTCCTCCGTGTTTCTACCTTACCACTGAGGAGAAAATCGTGGCAGAGAATACGTCGATGTCCAACAGTGTGACGAAACTAGGCTGTTGATGATAATGATGGTAATTTATAGCTACTAACTATGGTCTGTTACATACACTAATGAAATAGTATTACAGGTACATACGAATTCCCATGTAGTAAACCCCCATTTAATGATTTTTTCTATGTAATGTCATTCTTGCAAGGATCTCGACATTAACATTCAATTACATATTAAAATTAAACAAATTAAAATCGAGCAAACTGCGAGAAAAGTTATTACACTGAAGACAAAAAGCCCTTTATTTCTCACAAAAATATTTTGTACTCCAAATGTACATTTCGACTGCTAAGCAGTCATCATCAGTAGATTAAAAAAAGGGTAATCTTGCGAGGAATGCTTTCCTCGAGCTAGCGGGCATTCTTCTTCAACCACTATACAGACAACTGAAGTATGCTGTGACCAAAACAATCAAATTAATTCAATGTTAAAAAATAAAATTAGTCTATATTTAGTGTCTTCTTGCGTTTTTATACAACCATGTACCTACAGTAAAGACGAAAAAGTGGAAATTCTAATGTGGTATCAAAATGGTAACAGCTTAAGAAATGTGAGAGACTTATTTTCAGTAAAATATCCATAAACACCTATTCCTTGTATTCGAACCAAACAAACAATTGTTAGAAAATTTAAATCAGAGGGATGCGTAATAAATTCGCATAAAATAAGAACTAAAAGAAATCACGTTTTAACCGAATATGTGAAATTAAATATTTTATACTACGTTGAAGAAATCATAATTAATAGTTATAACAAAAAATAATAATTAAAAAAAGTTTGCGATGGCCGGGAATTGAACTCGGATCAACTGCTTGGAAGGCAGCTATGCTGACCTAATGGTGGTGTAATCACCACTTTGCCGTTGATGTATTTGTTTTGTACAAATGAAATATAATGTTCACGGCCCTTACGGAAACATCACCCTATCAATTTTTGTATTTAACAAAAAAGTCATCATCTGTGTTCTATATACAGGGCGAAATACATATTTAATATAACCACTGCATCAACATAACCTTCACACTCAAATAATTCACAACTATAGCGACGTTAGACCTTTGACTTCGTGACTAAATTTGGACACTTTCTTCTTATCTTTCTTGGCCAGACCTCATCACACTTTCATTCTCCAAATTTTTAAACGAAATATTTCCTTCATGTTCTTCTACATTATGTTCGGTTTCCAATACATTGTAAACCTGTCTTCAAGCGCTATCTCTCTTTCATTTTCGTCATCTGCATCCTTCATCAACTCTTCAAATAACTGTTTCAGACGAAGGTCGCCTAGCAGCTATCACTACGTTGGGATGTTACTTGTTTACTATATTAAAACATTATAAATAGATGCAAAATAACATAAAGCGCATGACTCAAACTATACGAAATTAATCGTAGCATCCCAAAACTGGGTCCATGATGACCCATACTAACAAAATTTTGAGTATTCATAGAAAAAAAAGTATTTTATGAAATTTGATACGGGTTTATACTTTCTTATCGAAAGTTAGTAGAATTCTCAAGAAGAATTTTGTAAAAATAAATTTCTGTAGAAGATATTAAAGTTTTTGTTACTTTTGGGTAAGCAGTTACCCGGTTTCGGGAATACGAAGGTTAACCCTAAGATGCATAACCGATACAATATCGGCATTTATATAATCCGGGCCTGGGAGACCCGGTCTATAGAATCATATTAGTTTGCAATGAAAACAAATTTATTCACATAAGATTATATTTAGGGATACATATAAGCTAAAAATTTGAAATTAAACATGAAAGTAACGAGTATTGATGTAAAATAAAATTTTTTTATTGATTGCAATAGCAAGTAGTGCACATTCTAATACTGTGCTCATTACAAGTATTATTTTTATATATAATACATATCATTTTGTTTTTACGATCAATGTTTGAAGGGCATACCAAGCATCTTTTTCTCTTGATGGTTGCACTTCTTTGGGCAGTTGACGGATCAGGAATATCAATAATTCTTTTCATACACTACAGGATACTACCGCGTATGTTAAAGTTAGTCGATCTTCCTTGCATATAATACCATATTATGGTATCACTAATTCGATCGCTATATATTTCAAAAATATTCTGGGTTTGTGACTCACACCTATATTATAGTTTGGGTTTCCCTTGGTAAAAACTATAAATACATTTAATGCTGCATCATCAATGATGTTGAAGAAAATGTAATAGGCCATCGTTTAGTTTCCCTCTTGCATGTGTATGTCGACACCATTTGATCCAAAACGTCGACGTAGCCCTTCGTATTATTGTATAAAATAAGTGATAATTTCGGGCTTCCTTTTAGCGCCATCGTTGTTGACAGCTGCGGCGTAATGCATGGTGCTTAGCAAATCAACGTAATTGTTATTTTTACGTGCGTAACTTACCATGATCACATTATTCCTAGAACAATGCAGAGTGAACTTTTTTTCGATGGTTTCATCTCCTTTGGAATATCCCGTTTATTCTGACGCGGCGTACCAACAACAGTAATACTTTTTCCTAAAGATAAATTGCTAATGGAACAGCAGTAAAAAAATTGTATACCGTGAGATTTAGACCAGAATTATGAATACCACACACAATAGTTTGTACTACTGTAAGTCCCAGATTTTTATGTGGAGGTTCTCTAAGTTGGCGGCCAACATAATCTAAACCATCAAGAGCATAACTAGATTTAGATTAGCACATCCAAGATATTTTCTATCCATATTTTGCCGGTTTACTTGGCATGTATTGAATGCATCTATATCTACCTCTACAGGCAAGAAGTTGTTCATCTACAGTTACGTTAGCATTCGGTATGATGCAGGTTTTGCATTGTTGAATGAACAGGTCCCAAATGTAAGACACCAATGTTAATTTATCGGTTTTCAATTGCTCGTCCAGAGTTGTCTTATCGTCAGATCTGATACATCTTCGTATTTCTTCAAAGCGAAATATGGACATTGTGATATATAGGATTAGCAAATTCACCAGAAAATAATTCTCTTGCGGGAACATCCCAGCTTTTGTCAACTTCAGCGTAAATAAGTAATCCACGGAATGTATGAAATTCATCAACTGTTACATCTTTCCACTGTTTTCCTTTCGCTTTGTAAACACGTCTTCCTTCTAAATTGGTACAATTCACAATTTCTTGCATAATAACTTCAGTTACAAATAACCGAAAAGCTTCTTTTGGTGTGGCAGCCATATGCTTTTTTACCAATCCTGGTCCACGTCGACTAATATTATGTTACTGAATTCTGTTTTTACTGGAGGTTTCAAGCTCGAATTTATGCCACTTGGAGTAATATAACAACGTGCTGATGCAGAAGTCGGATTATATATATCATTATCCTTAGCATCTTCTGTATTATCGTCATCATCATCACTACTGGATTCAGAGTATTAGTCAGAATTCAATTCGAAATCGTGGTCGTCTGTATCATCATTTTCTACTTCTGAAATATCACTTTCTACAGAAGGCAGACTATCACACTCATCTGCCCATTGCAGAGTGTTTCTTCGTACCCTGGTTCAGCAACTCTAACACATTTCTTTGATGTCATTATAGTAGGTACGTATATGCAATACAAGATCACTCACTGAAACTTTGATTTCAACTGAATGACAATAGACTGCACGTACATTTATACATTCTGTAATAATGCAAGTTTGAACAGGCGTAAACATTCAAATTGCGTTGTATCACTTGTCTGACAATTTATAAAAATCTTAAGCCAGCTATAATAAGTTGAGACTTGTTTTATACGAAAGAATAGTTGATGGGCTTGGGAGGCCCGGTTTATGTAAAAGGAGGTATGTAATGAAAAAATTTCTTTTTAAATCCTGAAAGAAATTTAAAGGGTTTCGAATCAAATGAAAGTTAATTAAAACCGTGTCTAGAGCATACCTAAACGCTCAATTCTATTGAAAATATTTTAAGCAAACTTATAAGTAACGAATATCTCTCCGGGCCTGAGGCCCGGTTTATGCATCCTAGGGTTAATAAGTTCACAATTTTTCAATGGTGTCATAACATAGTTGTATGTCAATTAGGTAAAGAGAGAGCAACTAAAAACAAAATGTGAGAGACTTGAAAATTGTTAGAAGCTATAACATCTGACAATAATTGGAGAGATTGCTGATATTGTATTTCTATGCCGCGTACCTATTTTTTTAGGTTGGCGTATAATTGTTCTAAATGGTACAATAAAGCACGCGTTTATATTACGACACAATAGAGCTCATTAAAAGAATGAAAGAAATGGTAATAAGGCAAACAATTTTCTAGAAGCATTGTGTACAACGGTATTATCTGGCTTCTAAATGATTTACAGCATTAAATATAGTTCATTTAACATGAAAAGAACATCAGTTTTATAGAAACTATGAAAAATTGTTCGATCATTAGTAATTTTACGGCTGTTGGGCCACATTTTAGAACGTAGTAAATTATGAAACAAGAGGTTAATGTGTATTAAATACCGGTTTTCAACAGTAACCCGCAAAATTGTACATTTTAAGTGCCAAACAAAGCGCTCCACTGTGCGGTATCCCTGTTTGATTAGACATGCAAAAGTTGAGCAACTTTTAAAGTTTACGACGCGTTCGAATTTCAAGAAAGGTATAATTTAATAATAAACTACTGCATTCGCCGTTGAATGGCATTTTCTTCGTAAATATCAGTTTTAATTGTCTCT
>JABXWE010022439.1:0-31359 GCA_014611495.1 Limonius californicus
ACGTTAGCTCACTTCTTCTTCGGGGTGGCCTTCTTGGCGGCGGCGCCGGCCGCTTTGCCGGGTGCCTTTGCCTTTTTCGGTTTGGGAGCTTTCGGCTTCTTGGTGGGAACCTTGGTCGTCTTCTTCGCTTTAGAGGGGCTCTTTGATTTGGAAGCGGCGGCTTTCTTCTCGGCCGCGGGCGCGGCGGTGGCCGCTTTTCTGCCTTTGGCGGCGGTCTTTTTCTCGGCTGCGCCTCCGACCGCGGCGGCTTTCTTCGTCTTCTTGGGAGAGGCGGCGGATCCTTTGGGGCGGCCGCGACCCGCTCCCGCCTTTCCGGATTTCGCGGCGGCTTTGGACGCGGTCTTCCTTTCGGCCGGCGGTTTGCCGGAACCGGAACCGGCACCGCCGCCGCCTGCGAGCTTGAACGAACCGGAAGCGCCTTTGCCCTTGGTCTGAACGAGGTCGCCGGAGGCGACCGCCGCCTTCAGGTACTTCTTGATGAAGAGAGAGAGTTTCTCGGCGTCCACCTTGTAATTCGCGGAAACGTATTTCTTGATCGCCTGCAGGGAAGATCCGCCGCGCTCTTTCAGGCTCTTGATCGCGTTGTTGACCATTTCGGAGGTGCGGGGATGCGAAGGCTTCGCGCGGGCGCCGCCCTTGCCGGACGCGGTTTTCTTCTGGCCCGCGGATTTCTTTCCGGAGGAGGGAGAAGACGCGGGAGCGGTGGATGCCGCTACCGCTGTATCTGCCATTTTACTCTGATGCTTTCGCGTTTCGAATGTCTAGTGCGTTTGAACAGCTCTCGAACCGTTTTAACAATACCGAACCGCGGACTGGAACCGGCTGTAGCCTATCCGAGCGCACGTACCGGCGACAGAAACGCCGAAAAATTTTGCGGCTCGCACTAGCGGCCGGGAGTTTGCAACTTTCGTGTCCGCATGCTTTGGAGTTCGACGGCGGCGGCGGGCGCCGGTCCCTTATTTTGGACGTCTGCGCCGTTCGTTACGTACGAGGAACAACCGCTCCGCAGCCTTGACCAAGAACGCAGCGGCTTAAGTCCGGGAGAACGGCCGAACCGCTTGTTATTTCGCGTGAGAGGTGACAGCCGCCTGCGTACCGCGCGCTTCGTCGCCGGGGAGCGGCGACGCCGGCACGCCGACCGCTCGGGAAGCGTCGCCGTCGGAAAGCTGTATGTACGGGATGTTTCCCTGCGGCGTTTCGAGTCGATCGGACGGTCGGTTCCTCGGCGGCAAAGGCGTTCTTCGCGACCGGGTTCGGTCCATTTGAAACCGCGTCCGATCACAGCTTGCTACGGACACCCAGGTTAATCTGTCGCCGGCGGCGGCCGCGGCGCCTCCGGCAGGAGATTTAACGCTCCATTTCCTTTCTCCCAAAGATAGAGGACTTTCTGGGTAAAACGGAAATTTAAAAAAATGCTGGATACCGTAGTCACACGACACTTTCCTAATAACGGTTTCTCTCGGACCCCCGCCGAATTTCCAGCGTGAAACGTTACTTCGGGGTCCTGCTCCAAACGGTGTCCGTGTTGGAAATTGTTTATTTTGAAATACATTTGCCCATAATATTTGTAAATATTTCGAAAAATTCCCAACTTACACGGATCTGGCAAAATGCCTCCAGAGGGAAGCGATCCTAACAATTGCCGATAATCGCTTTATAGCTCTGGTAATTTTCCCAGAAACGCCGCTTCTAAAATCCCTCTAATAAACGGGCTGTAAACTATAGAAGCATTAAAACGGAGCTCCCATTCTTTTTTTTTTCTAACCTGTATGTAATGTAATTTTGCCCGATTGCGTAATAATAACAGATTTACGCTGTTATGGCAGAAAAAATGTCATAAATCCACTGTACAATTTGAAAATACTGTAATTTAACGAGTTTTCTAATGTAAAAGCCGTGTCCCATTGCGTAACAATAACATATTTGCGCTTCTCCAGCAGAAAACATGTCATAAATCCACTATCATTATCTGTTAGCATACCCACGTCACTTTCATAAATATGTATCTTCTTCGAGATTTTCTTCGAAAACATCTTTGGATGTGCCTTCCATTGGATCAGCGCTGGTCTCACGGAAACATTCTGTTTCGGGAACAGACTTCTCGATTAATTGCCTTGATTGGTTTGGTGCTCCTGCTCCTGATCCTGTATCAATCTTCTCCTCCAACACGGAACTATCGCGAGACTCATTTTCGGACATAAAAGAAAACAAACTACCTTGTCTCACATCTTTTGCAGCCGATTTTCCGGGTTTTTTTTTTGCGCACCAGATTTATGTTTATATTCGGCTTTTTCCATTTTAATTTTAATAAAAAAGCAATAGTTATCGTTATTAATGGCACTACAATTACTGCAACACTAAGCTGACGCGTTAACAATGTTCTTAAAATAATAATATGACGCGGCTCGCGATATGGGGTACGTATGAGAATATATTCTCACGAATAAGACCACAAGAAACTGTCTTCGAACCACTTCAACTGAAAGAAACCAAAGCGAAATTGTAAGGCAGACAAAACAGGGAAGCTCTAATCTCGCCGTTATTTAAAATAAACAGTTGTGAATGCGATATACGATTGATTACACGACGTATTAGACACTTTCCGAGAAAGGGGTCCACTCATCGAAACTAACAATAATTCGATCCTTATATATTGTGTAAACAGTAAATATAAACATGTTTAGGTAGCTACTTGAAACTTGATATTTTTATATGGTACACCGTAATAACTTTCAGCGCCAAGATTAAAGAAATTTCTGTTACGGTCCAAAAAAGACTCACGTTGCGGCGCCAAATTTGTTACGGGCCAAATCTCGCTACGAGAATTATGGGACAAAGAAAATCGCACGTTGGCGTGCTAAGAAATTTTCGGTACAGCCAAACGCGCTTTTCTTGAACCCGCAAACAAAAAAAGATGGTAAAGGCCAGCGGCTCGCTCAGAGGAGTAGGGAGGGTTCGTAAAATTTGCTTATAGAGAAAATGCTTCAAGTTGTGTACAGGGCGAGTCAGAATAAGTGGGCGCCACCTTCCAAAATCCAGCTGGTTATGTAGGTCCTCGCGGAAGGTCGAGAAACCAGCAGCTCACGTGAATGGAACCTACCTTTAATTGTGCCTTCACCTAGATCTTAAAGCTTGCAAAATCCTTACACAGTTACTTCAAAACACAGTAATAAAAGACATGCGGAATTTTAACACATATAATGAACTATCAAAAAAAATGGCACAGAACATACAAAGATAAATATCAACGATGGGAGACTTTATAACGTAAAACACAAACAGTAATAATTTCGAACGTTCGCACAGAACTCTACGCCGCTGGTGCCAACGCTACATTTAATTGGTTTCAATAACTGCGAGGCCCAGTTGCGCAAGTTTACAGAAATAATACCATAAAATGAACGTCTGTATATTATTTATACAAAATAAACAGTGGCTTCAGGTCACTGTTACTATTTTTATCAATAAAACAAAACAAAGGTTAACACGTTTGAATTTTGCAAGTTGCACGGAAAGTTTTGCTTCACAAAAAAAAACCCAAACTGGAAGTTTTTACCTTGAATTTTGCAGACAGGCACAACCTTGACGAAGAGACGGCACAATTAATGGCGATATCAATTTATAAACGATGGAGACAGGCGTAGCCAGGAACCTTCGATAACATGAAATGGCTGCAGAACCACGGGCGTTGGCCTTGACGATGATCCGCCAAAAAGGCGATTTTACAACTCACTGAAGAGTTGCCTTTTCCTGGGGTTGAATCAAGATGTTCCCATTAATCCGGCAATAGCCGACAGTCTGTTAGATACCCCTTGGTACAACAGCGAAACGGAACACACATTAATGATACCCCTCACAAAAAAAACCCGAGAGCCGCCCCTGCAGCACTTGACGTAATTACGATTGCCGATGATGGAGCTTCGGACAACCGGAGTCCTCGAGATCTAAGAAGGGACTGCCCCAAAATGCAATGGAGCCTGCACATCTCCCCTCACAAGATTGCACAACATAACGAAATAATTGGGAATATTCCAGAAGGAATCTCATGGCACGTGGATTCTGAACAAATAGAGGTCAAGCGCGAGAGAAAAACAAAAGCTTGCAGATTTTAACACAAAGAACTATTGTCATATCTTGAGCTTCGAAAGACAAAAACAAAATACCGAAACGGCAACCCATAACAAGACCTTGATTAAAACCACGTTAACTAAATTTTCAAGTCAAAACAAAATAGCGAAAATAGTAATCCAAAGTAAGAATTTAATTAGAACAGCGATATTAATTACTACGAAGCGGCAAATGAAATTACGGAATAACTAAGTGTGCGGCAAATTTTAAAATCACATAACATTATCTTACAACGTTTTTGTACTTTATCTTCGGTGGTTTTTATCTTCGTACCGTGTTTTTGTCACTTCATCATGGAGCCGAATCATTTGAAAATTCATGAGATTGTTTTCGAATTATCCTGTCGTAGTATAACTCCACAAACAACCCAGGACCGTAGACGTGCCCAATAACCTTAGGAAGCGTCCTTTGTCTTTCTCTGTAGGAGATGTTGTGTGGAAACGTAATTTTGTCTTATCTGATGCCTCAAAACATTTTTCTAAGAAACTAGCTCCCAAATTTATTCCTTGTAAAGTAACGAAAGTACTTTCTAATTTGGTGTACCAACTTACTGACATGGATGGGAACCCATTAGGCAAGTTTCACCTTAAAGATTTGAAACCCAACTCTTGTGACTTCCCTGAGGCATAATTGCCAAACTTATTACATTACCTTCCCCTACCTGCTTAATTACTTAAAGTATTGGCATCCACCTTGGAATATATGCTAATGTATTCAACCCCCGTTCCGGACAAGTCCTCCGTCTCCCTCGATGGATGTGAGATGTATGTTTAGTTGTGGGAATACAGCGGCATGAACGGATCTCGTGAAGTTCAGAGGCTCCCTCTTCTACGCATTGCATGTCTCTTCTTATCGTAGGGATCGGTTTAACCCAATGTCCTTATACCATTATAGTTGTATATAATCGTTCCAATATTTTTTTCTTTATATATATATATTTTTTTTTTGTTGTTATCTCTAATATAGGTTTATCTTATCATACAACCATTATAGTTGTATATAATCGTTCCAGTATTTTTTTCTTTATATATATATATATATATTTTTTTTTGTTGTTATCTCTAATATAGGTTTATCTTATCATAATCTCTAACTAGCTGATTTAAAATTTGTCAGCATTTAGTTTATCTATGTATATCTTACCTTGCCTTGTGGCATATATATTTTATCTTATGAATTATCTTTATCTTACCTGGTTGTTAAACCGTACTCTCTTTACCTTACCTAGTTTACTAAACCCATATCTGAGTCGTTATGAAGACTCGCTTTGCCTATACACTAGGCCTCAAATGCGTCTATGTTGACGTACTCCTGCGCAATGTAAGATTGCGTGCTTATTTAACAGACCCCTGGCTGTTCTTCAGCTATGTTATGTGTTAAGGTCTAAATTCAGGAGGTTGAGTTTATTTGCACTCACCCCTACCCTTTAATAAGTCCCTGTGTTGTATTGGTCGGTTGGACGGAAAACTGTGCAGGTGTAGATCTCTTCACTTTTGTGTAAGACATTCCCGATGTTGATTTTTTTCCTTGGTTTCGACCTTGGTTTCCCGATGTTTTGACAGCTTTTTTTAGTCGCGTATGTAATTGGTCTCACTGCCGTTGTGTGTGGGTCGCAGGCGATCGGTGTTGTTAGTTGCATACGTGCCCTTTTCAGTATCTCTTTGAGGACCGAACTGGTATTTTTTTATTTCAGGCTCTGGAGGTTCTGATACTTCGTTCTCCATCCTTTACTCTTGTGTTGTCGGCTTTGGCCACTTCGTGATATGAACGCATGAGCGTGACCCCTTCAAGGAAGTCATGGGCTTCACCCCTCCCTTGTCGCTGGTGGTTTTTGTGGCCATCATTTTAGTCGTCACTAACTATACTAGTGAACACCTGTGTCAGGGTGGGAAAGACATTACGATGTCAGGTATCGGCACAGGTGGGGGAAAAGATACCAGTGGGTTAGGTTTTCTTTTGGTAGAGGTCTTACTAAATTTATTTTATCTTTCCGTCTTGTTTTCCTTTGATGGATTGTTCCTTAGTAGCGTGTAATGCACAGCCTGGTATTCTTTTTATTTTGACGTTTGTTTATGTGTTTTCCCAAGTTTTGTTTGGCTTCGTGTATGAATTCTTTTCTCCTAATGAACCATGTTTAGAATGTTTGATCGATCAGTGAATTGATGCATGGGTATGAATGTGATCATTTTACTTGGTACCTTTGAGTGGTTGTTTGCCCTGAATATATGTGATAGTCTCTGGAATGTGGTTTCTGAAGTAGAACATTATTCTGATATTACTCGGAGCTTTTTCGCTTTCTTTTTTTATTGTTTTTTTCTTTTCTTTGATTTTGTAGCGAGTGAAACGTTCGTCTTTTTATCTCAATGGTTATCCATTCATTTTAACTCAATGGGATATGCGACGTTGTTTTTTGCATTGTTTCAAACATCATGGCCTACGTGAATTTCTATAATTGCTTCTAGGAAAATGGGTCCATGTGCGGCTGATTATTGTTTCTGCTAGCTCCGCACAAATCATTCCTGCTGGCATTCTTTCTAGTAAAAGAGGAGACGCATTTTGGCAGTGAAAGCGTGCACACCAGTTAAATCCTTAGTGCATTTTTTTTGTCTTCGAAAATTTTGAAGTGCCTTTTTGAGCTACCTTATCTTGTGAGTGTTTAACTACCTGTGCCTTCGTTTATCTTTCGTATGTTACCTGCATCGATTTGATAGCCAAATAATTCAAAAAAAACTGTGGATAAGAGTGTTTTATTGTTGCGCAATTCCTTGCAACTTCAAACTTCTTCGGCTGCATCTCTAATAAGGTTAACCTGCAGTCCCATAAAGAAGGGACACCCTGTCGAAAAATCTGCAATCCAGTCTTCGCTCAATTTAGACGAACATCAAACAAAGCTGTCGTATTCGTCAACTAATAATTATACGTAGTCCTGTGACGTCATCCAATTATGACGTGTTTGCATTCCACGAACAAAGGTATGTTCGAAACGCCCTAATTAATTAATTATGTAAACAGTGCTTAAATGAATCAACGTAAACTTTCAAAGTATTTCTTCGATGTTAGTGGACGTTTGTTTTTAAATATATTTTCTACATTTCATTGTTTAAAATAAATAAACTTTTTGGAATTATCACTTTAGCTTAAGGTGTGTTAAAAGAAATCTTTTATGAAATATGTAGTATTTTAAATGCACTGAGAGCTCTCAAGGAATATTTGAATTTTAATCATTTGTGTGTCTTTACTAAATGTCAAATTTTAATTTATCCTGTTTGTAACCTGTTATTATGAAATGTTTAAATGTGTTATTTTAATAAATTCATTCTTGTTCTAATTAACTATGGTAATTTTTGTTTTTTTGAGTTTCTCCTTTTGCTCAAATACTAAATTTAATTACTTAATCAACTTTAATCTTCCAAAAAGGAGTGGCGCCCTAATTAAGGGACTGATTTATAAATCATTACGTCATGTTCAACAAAGGCCCACAACTCTAAAGTAAGTATGATTTAGCTAGCCGAGGCTTTCCTTGTTCTTACTAAATTATTGTGACTTCGGCCTTTTGGTTCGTGACAAAAGGACCACTCCGATCCCCCATGAACATTGATGAAGCAGTAACACAATTTACGACTGTAATACAAGAAAGTGCAAAAGAATTCAC
The DNA here is from genome assembly GCA_014611495.1 of Limonius californicus. NCBI lineage: Eukaryota > Metazoa > Arthropoda > Insecta > Coleoptera > Elateridae > Limonius > Limonius californicus. Next base: position 7,781 of record JABXWE010022439.1, read on the forward strand.
CACACCGAGGAAACAAAGAAGTGCTGCTTCACATAATTTAACTCCTGATTATATAATAAAGCTGATAAACAGGTACAGAAGAGAATGGCAAAAGACACGGCTACCCTACTACAAGACGCTACATAATAAGTTAAACCATCTAGTAAAACGAGAGCTGGATAATCTACGAATTGCAAGGTATAACAGGTACTTAGAAGAAATACATGCTGGAGACTCAACAATATGGAAGGCAACCAAAAGATTATTAAGACAGCCAAACGTCATTTATCCATTACTAGCTAACAACACGACATACTCATCTGAAGAAGAAATATCAGAAATTTTGGCCACGAACCTAGAGAAGGTTTTTAAACCAATTGAAGACGAACATGACCCCCTTCTTGAGAACCAAATAGCAAACACTTTAGCTGATTTCCAATTACGGGAGACTACTGAAATAGCCCCAGTGTCTGAACTAGAAATCAGACTATACATACGACGACTCCCTAAGCGCAAATCCCCAGTACCGGACTTGATTACCAACGAAATACTAAAAAATCTATCTAAAAAAGCAGTAGCGTACCTAACCTCAATTTGTAATGGGTGTATGAGACTAGGATACTTTCTTTTACCCTGGCAAACCGCGAATGTGTTACCAATCTACAAAACTGGAAAGGACAAGCACAATCCAGACAGCTACCGACCCATTAGCCTGCTGTCTACCCTAGCCGAACTACTAGAAAAGGTGATTCTCACTCGGCTGCAAGATTTTATATTTGAAAACGAAATTATCCCGCCTCATCAGTTTGGGTTCAGACAGTCACATTCAACAGTTCACCAACTCACTAGACTAACAGAAACAATTGAGAAGGGGTTCGAAGAAAAGAAATACACCACAGCAATTTTCCTAGACTTAGAAAGGGCCTTTGACAAAGTCTGGTTATAAGGACTTTTGTATAAAATGATTATGCTAAACGTCATCAACGTAATAAAAATCATAGACTCCTTTCTCAAAAACAGAACGTTCAGAGTCAGGATCAACGCAACACTATCCAACATAAAAACAACAAAGGCAGGGGTCCCCCAAGGGAGCCTATTGGGACCAAGTCTGTTTAACCTTTACGTACATGACTTGCCCACAGTAAACAACTCTACACTAGCCATGTTCGCAGATGACACGGCTATACTAACACAGGACACCACAGTCGAATCAACAATAGAAAATCTGCAGAACGCAGTTAACGTAACTTGTGCCTGGTTTCGAAAGTGGAAAATAAAAATCAATCCAACCAAATCTCAAGCAAAGATGTTCGTACTCAAGCGTTACACCTATCTTCCAGCAATTACATTAACCAATGATGATATACCATGGAATCCAAAAGAAGCTGCAGTCAAGAACCTGGGAGCCCACCTTGATGCTAAGCTGAACTGGGGATATCACCTAAACAAAAAGCTTAATGAGTGCCACACAAGACTCGTACCATTGTACCCCTTGATCAACCGCAAATCCTGCCTTAGAACTGAATGTTCGCTAATAATTTATAAGGCGATTCTCCAGCCTATACTAACTTATGCTTGTCCAGTTTGGAGTAGCGCACCCAAAATAACATTGAAGAGACTTCAAACCATGCAGAACAAAGTGCTACGTCTTGCAATTAACTGCCCTTGGATCATACGCAACATGAATTGAGTGTTCCACTAATCACAGATAACATTCGCAAACTAACTAGTAACTTCTTTAAAACAATGGTGACGTGTGCACAAGTGCAACCAAATTAAACCTCGGTCAAAAGAACATACACACTAGGCTAAAGCGTAAGCTACCGAAAGATCTACTAGAATAATTAGCTTAAGCAATATCAGAACTCAAACGTCGAAAGCCAGAGGTGTGAATGGTGTTTGTTTTTCTCTTATGAATTTTATTTAGCCGGATTCTAAAAAACGCTTTTCTTATATCGATAAAACCGAGAAGGGTTGGAACACAGAATTCAAGGAAAATTTCTTCGAGCTGGTGTATGATGAATATGGCATAAGCGGTTAATCTGTTTGAACTTATTGTTCTTCACTGATGGCTACTATCAAAGTCCAATTACCGTATTTAGGACACTTACCGGATAAGGATGAAATGTTGTATTCAAGATTATGTATACAATTGCAAAGTGGCTGTTCTTTGCTCAGATACGAATGCACGCACAGTGAGTATGGAACACGAATATAAAATATTTATCTATTCTTGACTAATTCTTACGTCCTATCAAGCAGTAAACAAAAAAAGTGGCTCCTGGCACCGCTCCACAATTCATAAAGTACTGCGCCAACTTTCCGCAACCACTGTCAGCCTTCTGAAATTAATTTCCAACAGTTGTTACTTTTTGGGGTACTTCCCGTTGCATACAAAGTCGGATTGCTACCGACCTTCGCCCCAATCAACGCGTTTGAGAAAGAATATCGCCAACCGCCTCTGCCTGTTTTTGGATGATAAAGACCCGTGGCCAGCTTCCATAAGGCGATGGACTAGTCAGCGATGGTAAATATGAAACGAATACATCGAACGTATGGACAACTATAGGATAGCAAATATTGCAAGAAATCTACTAAGAAGACCGCCCAAAAGATGGCGATATTGCTGGAGTTCTACGTTATAGAGTCGCCTATATGATCAGAAACAGTACAACAAGAAACTAACAGATATAATGAAAGCGAGTACTTCATAATCAGCGGCGATTTTTATAAAATATAATCCGAATCAAGAAAAGCGTAAGAGTTTGGACCAAAGATATTAAAAAATTAGTTGAACACGAACAGAAAATTTATTTAACGTACTTACAGAGCAATACGGATAGAGACAGAGAAATTTATAGAGAAAACATAATAGCGCAAGATCAGTGATAAGAAAAGTACACAAAGAGGCATGGGAAAAATTTATTGGCACAATAGAATATGATATATACAGAAGACAGTCGCTAACTGATAAAGTAATAAAACAACTAAATGAAACAGAAGAAGATACGGCACACATAAATTATTGTATCAAACGAATAATGGAAAAACTATAAATCTTTATGGTGTAAGAAAGGCGAAGAGTTTAATAAGTCAAGAAATTCAGAATCGGAAACTGAAGTAGAAGAGACTCTCCCTCTCTTCTACTTTTACGCGAAATAAGCGACGTAGACATACACGACGTAGACTCAATAAGATTATCAGAATTAGAAGAGGCCCTAAAATGGACCAGACATGGAAATGCTACAGGGCCAGATGGTATAAACAGCGAACTCGCAGGATTCTTCTTGAAACCCAGGATACTGCATTTATTTAACATGTGCCGGCAGCAGTGTAAAATAGTCACATCATGCCAAACAGGGTACATAAAATCCCTGTTTAAAAAAGGACAGAGGAACACTTGCTAAAAGTACCGAGGCATTACCCTACTAAACACCATGTATAAAATGTACACAAAAATAATAAATAATAGACTCAGTACTATAGCATGCACTGATATTAGAAAAACAGAGCGGCTTTAGAAATAGCTTTTGCTGTATAGACGATATATGTTATTTGTAATCAAACAAATAATAGAACAGTAAGTCGTTTACAATCTAAAAACATATACAGCCTTTATAGATTACGAAAAGTCATCCGACAGTGTGGACCGATCCGTATTATGGCAAATATTGATGAACGGTGGTTATCCATGGCATCTAATCAAAGTAATCAGAAGCATATACACCGATACAAAGATAATATTAGACTGTAGAAGCAGCAAATCTGAAGAAATAATAATAGACCAGGGAGGACGAAAAGGGTGTAGTCTGTCAGCCACATTATTTAATATTTATGTTGACCATTTAATAAAATATTGGAAGAGTAATGGATCCTGGAATAGAACTAAAAAGAGCAGGATGTTGCAACACAATACTGGGCATTATAAATTAAAAATATCAATATAACAGACAAAAGTTACAGCCTTCAAGGGCAAACATCTAATTCGGTCAAAGATAGTAGTCAAAAATAATACAATAGAACAAATAAGAAATTTCACATACCTGGTGTGATATTAGTTTTGAGAAAGATAAGGACATAAATATCGAATTACATAAGTTCCTAGGAATATGGGGTGCCATAAATACACCATTAAAAAGCAAAACAGTAAAAGACACAATCAAAATGAAATGAATGAAATGAAATTATGGCAACACGTAGTATATTATTATACTGCAGTGAAACATGGTCCCATTAGCGAGAGAGAAAAGTAGAATTTAAGATGCGGAAATGTCATTTATACTCACGGGAAAAGAGTGCACACGAGTAGATAGAATAAGGAATGAACTTTAAATCTGCCATGTCAACGAAGAAATAGAAAAAAGAAGACGTGCCTTCTAGTAGTACATTTCTTTGGAATTCTGTTGTTCGTTTTTTCTTCTTTTTACGTGCTGCGTGCACTAGTTACTGAAAAACTGAAAAACAGAATTCTAAAGAAAGCAGTACAATAGAAACCAACGGAGAGAAGAGACATTAGGAGACACAGAAAACGACGGAACCATGATTATAAATTCACACCTGTACAAACTCTTCATCTTAGTGACGGCAATCAGAGATTGTCCTTTTGATATTGGTTTTGTGTAAAGTTGCAGCAAAATCCACATTTTTCAGAATAATATTATGGACTAATGAGCCTTTATTTATAAGTTAGAGAGTGAAAAAATCTTCATCATCACAGCAAGATGAAACTGGTCCTCATAACACCCGCATTGTTCAAGAATCTTAAGATGCACGTTTTTAAAATTCATGGCTTGGCACGTTTAGCCCTGTTCGTTGGCCTCCACGATTGCCATAGTTAACACCTTAACACCACTGGATTACTTTTTGTGGGGCAATGTAGAAGACGCCACTGTGCATGCATGACTAAGCAAAAAGCAGTCGACGAAATGAATTTAAAGACTAACCGGTGCGTCATAAATAACGGCGCGCATTTTAAACAATTTAAATAATCATAATGTTTCTGAGAGTCCTCAGACTTCTACGCTGAAGGTCCTGGGTTCAATTCCCGGCACCGGAACATCGGATTTTTAACGGCCGTTCTCCCTCGCAAGGCAATGGCAAACCAGCGAGGTATTCTGCCTAGTAAATCTTCTCTGGAGTAGAAGTGTTTACACTTCCCGTGGTTCGGAGCCCACGTTAAACTGTAGGTCCTCTATGTCTGTGACACTCTAAAAACGCGCAACACAGGCATAGGAGAGAAGATCGCTACGTCTCGTAAGAGATAAAGCACTTTAACATTAACAATGTTTCTGAATTTGTTATATTATTATGGTCAGACCAATAAAATATTTTCAGTATTTAAGGAGTTTATACGATATTAGCAAAACAACATCTCACTTTACTTATTGCTTCAATTGTTTCCTAAAGCTTAAGCGGTTTTACAAAATATTTACACAAATTTTCAATTTTTAACAAGTTTTTTTGGAAAGAAAAGGTTATGTTGATTACCAATGGTGAGATAACCTTATATGGCGGCCATAAGAAATAACAAAAAGAGTTGACTGTCGCAACTTTGAAATTTAGAAAGCGTATAAAAGTTCTGCAAGTGTAATTTAATCCAAAGTAACCAACGTCAATGATAGGCAAATTAATAATTTGTTTCTGAAATCACAATTTTTACTTTTTTCGTGATAAATCAGAAATATAAATATCCAGGGTCTCTAATTTAACCGACCTTTAGTGCATTTCAGAGTCGCCGTGAGCATGGGGAAAATACGGCAATGCTTTTCTTATGGGACAAAAAATGACACTGTTGCCAGTATTCGTAATCTCTTAACAATAGCACGTCGGGTTTATTTTGTTGAAATGAGGTAGGTGTTCAGAAGTTCTCAAACAAAAATAATATTAACTAACCAAGATAATAATGTTAAGTTCTTAATTTGTTGTGTTATATACAATGAGGAATTTCTCTTTGTAAACTAATGAGATTTTCAAAATGAATCATACACATGGAGAATAATGACTATACTCAGGAATTTATTAATGGGTATTTAATTTGTTTAATTGCTATAAATTCCTGTTCATACCATGTCTGTACTATATAAGCAAATTATAATTCAAAAAGTTTTAGTTGTAAATTGCCATGGAACGCTTACTTAAGGCAGGTCAAAGTTTTACTAGACGTGAGAAGCAATTGCTGTTAAATGTTATAAAAATACTACTTTTAAGGCAAATGACGTTGAAAATTTAACACAGGACACCAGACAATTGGAGCAACTACGTAGGCCATGTGGAGAAAATATAACAGTCAATGTGGGAAGTTGACAACATAATGGACGAAATAGAGCCCATAATTATCAACATCAACGCTGGTGATAGTGATAGTGATCTAAATATTTTTAGCGACAGTAATAATTAACTATAAAACATGTCGTATATTTCACAAAATCTTCATAATTTTATGTAATTTATTTTCTTAGTTATATAATAGTGCTTGCATATTATATTAAGCTGGTAATTGTTTTGTTTCTTTTTTATTCTTATAAATATATAAATAATAAACAATTAATTGCACTTAGCAAAAATTGTATCTCAGGTTTAATAAAATATAAATGTTTTAGAACCACTGAGCCTGGCATTTAACAACACGCTTCTTTTAGGAGTTACAGAGCCTTACCATACTTCAAACCTTTGTGTGAAAGGGATTAAATTTTATGTCTTAAAGGTGCCTCACAAATAAGTTTGACAACCTTGTATTTGTATCTTCACCCTGCTGCACGGCGACTCTGAAAGCACTGTAGTATCTCTTACCGTTTCCGAGATGTCGATATTTAGAACTTATTCCTATATTTCCAGCGAATGTGTGATTCAACGGCATAAGAATTAACACAGTTATTGATCGCCCTGACCTTTTTTCTTGATTCGACAACCTTTACGTATCCACAAAATTAAGAAGTTGTTTCAAGGTTAATTTAGTTAAATATTTGAACTCAGAATTGAATACGACTTCAAAAATGTATTTAGAAATTGATAGAAAACATTTATAAGTTAGGGTTTGTAAGGAAGCTTTTATGGCATTAAGCTAGTTGTAGCGTACATTGAAATAAAACTAAATTGCCCCCTTCGCGGATGTAAATAGTTGATCCTGCATAAATTAGTGTCAAGGTTATTGCGGATATATGTCATTTAAAATTACTTAATGGAAATTAACTCAGTGCTTGGGCAGTCTGTGGCAAGAACTTGAGAATGGTTGACAATGTTAATTCTGTGCGTACTAGTAATGAAGAAATCGAAGCAATATTGGAAGGGGTGATCAAAGAAGAAAATTTTCATGATTATAAAATAGAAAATGCGATTGGTGCTGTGAAAGGTGATGGGTACATTGGAATTATCACAAATGTTAAATTGACAGGAAAAACCGAAGCAAATGAAGAAAAGGTTTTACATTTGGTAATCAAGCGCGCTTCTAAAAGTGATGCTTTAAGGAACGAATTGCCCGTAGCGGCTGCATTTCAAAGGGAAATATATATGTATAAAAGTGTTTTTCCTACATTTCGCCGGTTTCAAATTCGAAATAACGTACCACCATTTACTTTTGTACCAAAGTTTTACGGAGGATGTACAGCAATTAAAACTGAGACATTGATATTGGAGAATTTAAAGGAAATCGATTATAGACTATACGATAGGAGGTTGGCTATGGATGATCAGCACGTACGTTTAGCAATTATGGAATATGCTCGTTTACATGCAATTTCTTTTGCCCTTCGAGATGATAATGCGGAGGAATTTGAGAAAATCATTGCACCTATGGACAACCTAGCTGTAACAATATTTAAGGAATACTTTTTAAGCAGTCTTATACATAGGTGCGACAAGGTTCTAAAAACGATTGCCCCTTACTTTGGTGCTGAAATCACAAATACTTTTGCTGCTTTTGCCGATACAGTGGAACCGTATTTGGATAATCTATCTAAATGTACTGATAATTATTCTGTTGTTCTACATGGAGATTGTTGGACTAACAATATGATGTTTCAATATGAAGTAAGTGATTTATGTATCTGTTATATAGAGTATTATAAGACTTGGGCGTGTGGATACTTCCTTTTGAAAAAAGTTTGCTGCTGATAATTATATTACTATGTATGAATATCACATGAGGAACTGAAGAAACAAAACATTTTTTAGCAGTTTTTTGGCAACCAGTAGAGACTTAACGCCTGATTATTATTTATTTAAACTGCATGATGATGACGATGATATCAAAATCCAAAAATATACGAGTATGCGACTATAGCAAGAAAATTTAAATATTGTTTTTAGGACTATGTTCGATACTTTTCACAAATATAGCATTAGATAGTTTCATACTTTAAACGCACCCTGTAGGTATAAATTAGACACTGTGCAATATACAGGAAAATTTACAACTGATAGCAATATTTAGGACCTTTCGAACAATGACAGACCAGTAATCGCCGTTGTTTGGCTCATAAGCGGCATAAGCTTAAGAGGGAATTTTCGCGTTTTTTCAAGCAGGAACATAGAGATTTGTAATTAATTATAACTACACGAATGATTAAAACTATTATCTTTACATACCTAAATAATGCCAATATACACTTCTCAAATAAATTAGGGGAACACTTTTCTGTAGCTCTGTAACTTTTTAATATATAACGTCATCAAAATGAAACAATAACACTTATGTAGAAATATCTTTAAGCTAAAGCCAATAACAAAAACGTCTTTGGTATCTTTGGTTTCTTATAAGGTACACTTGATAATGTAAAATGACGTCATAAAACAAAGTGAAATTACTACTCCACCCTATTGTGCACTCTGATGTAAAGGCGTCATACCATTAATAAATGAATAGAAATGTCAATTTTGTTAATGTGCCGTTAAAATGAGACATCTTACAGAAGTAGAAGTCGCTCGGGCAGTTGCTCTTATCAAAATGGTCAATCCTTCAGAAATGTTGCTAGAGATCTTCAAGTTAGTCCATCCGTCGTTCATCGCGCTTGGAATCGGTTTAGAGAGACAGGTCAATATGCAAGGAGAGCTGGGCAAGGGCGAAAACGAAAAACTAGCGGAATTGAAGATCGATATATTGTTTTATCTTCCTTACGTGATCGGACCGCTACAGCTAAAGATCTTTTAAACACGCTCAGAATTGCGCATGGTGTACAGATTTGTGATCAGACAGTAAGAAAAAGGTTACGAGAAGCGAACTTGATACCTAGAAGACCTGTACGAAAGCCCCGTTTAACACAGTATCACAAATCAGCCCGAATTAGATTTGCTCGTGAGCATATCGATTGGCAACTCCGACACTGGAGACGAGTACTCTTCACAGATGAGTCTCGATTCCGCCTAACTCGTTGTGATGGCCGTCTACGTATCTACAGACGTCCTGATGAACGTTATTCTAACGTCGGTGTCCAGGAATTCGATAGATTTGGTGGCGGTTCTGTAATGGTTTGGGGTGGAATCAGTATTGACAATCGGACCGACCTTGTTGTGGTTCCTGGAACACTGAACGCGATAAATTACATTAATAACATCTTCGAAGATCATGTTGTTCCTGCTGCATACGGCCTCGGTGCTGATTTCATTTTTATGCAGGATAATGCAAGACCTCATGTTGCGGGTGTTACAATGGAATACCTGCAAGAAAGAGGAATTCAGGTCAGGGATTGGCCGCCGTTAAGTCCTGACCTAAATCCTATTGAACATATGTGGGACCTAATTGACAGACGTATTCGCAAGCGTCCAGATGCACCCCAAACCATCCAACAGTTAGCAGAAGCCCTAACTGAAGAATGGGAAAGAATACCGCAGGAGGATATTTGCAGATTAGTGCGAAGCATGCCACATAGGTGCCAAGCGGTCATTCAAGCTCGCGGAGGACATATCGGATATTAAAGTTGTAGAATAAACCCAAAATTTACCGGTTATACTGGTGATAATGGCGTTTTTCCACTTTGTTTTATGTTGTGATGTTATATTTTTGGGTTTAAAGTGAGAGAAATAAGAGATGTTATTTTTGTTTTTGCGAATTTGTTTAACTAAAAGATGTGTCTTTAAAGATGTTTTTGTTCCATTTAAAAATATATATATTTCAAAAAGTTACACAACTTTCAAATAGTGTTCCGCTAATTTATTTGAGCAGTGTATCATTCATAGCGTTCACTGTAATCAAAGTCTCAAGTAACCTGTAATTCGTGCTGTAGAGCTTGCACTAAGTTCCTCAGTCTTCTCCCCATAATGTCCCAAACATGCTCGATGAGCGAAAGATCGGGAGATCTGGTTGGCCATGGCAAGAGATTGACATTATCCTCTGCAAATCGGTCCATAGAACGTCTTGCAATATGGGGACGGGCATTATCGTGCTGGAAAAGTGGGTCTTCCAACTGCTGAAGAATTGGAAGAATATGGTGTTCAACCACCACATTCACATATCGCTGAGGGTTTATATTACCTCGGATGAATAACAAACGGGAACTACTCCTATAAGTTATAGCACTCCATACCATAATCCCCACAGTTTGGTGCACATGCCTCGCAACTGAAAATTCAACATTGCAACGTTCCCCATGTGTTCGTCTGACCCTCATACAGCCATCATGCATCCCCAAACAGAATCAGGATTCATCACTGAACACCACCCTATGCCACTCTAGGTTCCAGTGCAGTCGCAACCTGCACCACTCCGAACGTTGCTGTCGATGTTGAGTCGTTAGTGGTAACACAAGATGTGGCCGATAAGATGGCAGGCCGAAAGCTCTGATTCTGCAGTAAACCGTTCGACGGGTTATAGGACGACCTTCGTTAGCTAACCATTGATCAGCAATTGATCTGGTACTGGAGAATCGGTCTCTTGTTGCCATAAGTCGAAGATGGCGGTTCTGCACCTCATTAGTTTTTTTTCGCCCCCGGTTCCTCTTCTGTGACGTTCCTGGACCTCCTTAGTTCATGCCTGACAGCAGCGCATGATGGTGGATTGGTTCCGGTTAAGGCGATTTGCAATTTCTCTGAACGAAAATCCACTTTCGCGCAAACCAACAATACGACCTCTGTCGCATTCGTTTAATTGGCGGTAATTTCCACGTTGTCACATTCTAGGCATGATCACACCCACAAACCAATCGATCAAAAGCGAAAACAATAAAGAACTGAACAAAATCTCGCAAAACATACACATGATAAAATTGTTAGAAAAAACTGAAAGAACTGTCAGATAAGCCATTATCACTTGATCCATATGAATGAAATTTTAATCAACGGGCCCCTTTTAGTAGTTAAACGTTTCTGCCAAGTTTGGTCAAAACATTCCTACCCTTTCTTGATGTTGCCATATCCATGTCACTGAGTATAATATTAGATTCAATAACGTCCATCATATTGTCTATTTCCTACAGAGAATTTTCCGATGTTTTTCTACATGGCACATAATTAGACCAGCTTTCTGGAGTTACGTTGCTTCCTGAATTAATTTTTGCACATCATTAAAAATGGTATTCTTTGAAGTAACGTACATTTTTACTTATCTCCATACCATTTCAATGGTACTTAACTCACAGTGATAAGGCTGAAGTACCTTCACATCACATTTTTTTGCAATATTTTCTATCATATGTTTGCTAAACTTTGGTTTAAATGTTTCAGCAACTTCTAATAATTCTTCTTTTGAAGAATATTACAGAAGTGTTTTAAATAGAATTAAATAATTTCAATAATTTAAAATCGTAAATACATAAACTTGTTTGACTACACGTGAAAACGTTAACCGTTTGAGAACCTCTAATATAAACAAACTCCTCGTCCTAAACAGAAGCTTTATAGGGTTATATACGGAACTGGTAACGCTTTACGGTACTCTTTCATACGAAACACATTATTCTGTTACCTACAGTGCAGTTAAAGTGTTAGGCTCAGTATAGAACGGTAGAGATATGTTTCCAAACTTTTATAACACTCTGTATTTATCATGAAAAATAATAATTGTCAAATTTTAGGACCCAGCCAATCCACTGAATCCAACCAAAATTTGCTTTATTGACTTCCAATTATCAAGCGTGGGATCGCCTGTATTAGATTTGGCTTGCTTCTTCTACTGCTGCAGCTCCAAGAAGATAATCAATGAGCTAGATCACTATCTGGAGCTCTATTACAATAGTTTGTCTACCTATTTACAACAATTTGGAAGTGATTCGAATAAAATATATCCATATACAGTTTTACAAGAGCAATGGAAATTGTATGCGAAATATGGTTTACTGATGGCAGTGGTTAACATACACGCTATGTTAACCGAAGAAGACGAAGCGATTGATTTAAAAGATAGTGCAGAATCTGGAGGTGTTTCAGATGCATTTAACTATGAAATAAGTCACGTTGATGAATATAATGATAGAATCAAACACATTATTTTACATTTTATAGAAAAAGATTTACTTTAATATGTTTTATGTTCAGTGGGGTAGTGTTAACATGTTACGCTATTTAAACAATATGTATTGTATGTATTATAATATTAATCTGTATGTTAAGAATTAATTCGAGTCAATCTTAATTAGATTATTTTGGAATTCTATTTTAGCATAATTACAACAAACATCGCACTGCTAAAAGGAAGGTAAACGCTATTATAACCAATTGACAAATGGCTTGACTAACCATTTAAATAAAGCATATTTTATAAATTAAGAATTCCCAAAGACGTCAAGTAGTCCAGTGGTAGGAGGGCTAAGCTAGAGATGCGTCTATCGTTCGAACCTCGCGTTACATATAAAATTTATCTGTAAATCTAGAAGTCGATATGGAGCTCGGTAACCATTCGACGTTGGGTTACAATTATCGGAACTTCTCCTTGCCACTGGCTGATCACAAGAAATAACAAAGCCACACCCAACATCATACATATACAATCAATACAAATAGTGAAAATGGCGTGTGAATGTAAATGGGGGGAATCCATGAGCTGATGGTACCCAGCTCACCTATTGCCCCTGGCTTTGACCTTTCAAATATCTGCCGTTCAAGTCCAAATGCGATAACCAATTACACGGGTTGAAGGTGAATAACGTCGCTGTTCTAGCGTTCTTTCAAACATTTGATCCCGCGCCGTTTCTACGTGTACCGGTGGATTTTGACAGGAGGGACGTCTAAAGATACGCCGTCGAGGGGCAATCGTTAGAGCTCCGCTAGAGCTTTTTGGTAATTTCTCGTTATTGGCCGTCAGGGTCTCCGGAAGGTTGCTACTGCTCCTCAAACTTGTTTCCTTGTTGCGTCGTTGCTCGATATTCCGATAGCTTTGGAGAATGCACCTGGTGATGTTCGCACGTCTAAAGATGGTTAGCAATGCTATGTAGGTAAAAATCTGGACGTAAATCTTTTAACCCACTACCCGCGAAAAAAACGGTTTCAAAAAGAGAATTTCCTTTCCGAAAAGCAAAATATCCTTTTCGCACGATTCAAATTCGGAAAACCTTTGGAAGCCGTGCCCGACGGCGATGCAGAAAAAGCGTGACTGGATAGGCTCACCCGTTTCCGAACGTCATCTGTGGAAATGAGCAAGTATAATCTTGGACTTTAATATTATAATTCGGCTTTAGACGAACCAATCAATTCACCGCCGCTAACGATTTTCAGCCGAATAAACGAATCCAAAATTGTTTTGCGCTTTCTACTGTGTGCAAAGAGAGTGTCAAAATTAAACATTTTTTGGGAAACGTGGCCGAGTTGCCGTTTGTTGATACCACGTGCTCAGTATAATAGAACGCTTCGTGCTTAACAGTTTTCATAAACGACCGTCTTCATGGTAAAAGAACGCCAAAACAAATGGCATATTAGATCCGCAGATGGCTAACGGCACCACTCCCTGAGCTGTTTACCTAAATTGTATCTAAATAGTTGGTTTCGTTGTCTTTCGGCAGTCTTCCAAAGTTGAAAATGGGTGTCAAATTTTGACAAATATTTTCCAAAGTTACCATGCTAGCCAAATTCGAATTACATCGCTGGACACATGGTTGCGAATACTACATGGTAGAGAGGAACCGTTCAAATTGGCTTGTTGCTGCGGAACCAGGCAACTTGGTGATATGAGGTTGCTGCAGGGTTTCCGAGTTCTATAACATTGTATACCTTCGACTCTCCATCATAAACCGATCTAAATGCAGAAAGTGTTTTTGCAGGGCGCGCTCGAAACCTTGACCGTCGGTATCAAAGGCATCGGGGTCGGTTTTGCACGTTCCAGCGGTAGGAAGGGCTACATTATATGAAACCGACAGAATTAACTTCTACGGTGACAAACATTAATAACCAATATAATAATTTATTACTTACGTCAAATAGAAAAACCTACACAATAAATAATTTAATTTCTGCAAAGCAAATAGACGTGATACTTTAGTAACTTTGCGTAAACACCTCCTCGGGCAATTATGTTCAAACCACTATCATGTAATCAAATCATCAAATTAATATAACAATATGCTATGCTATTAGAATACAAAATTCTGACAGAAATTTGAGGAATACAACATTATAAAAGAGTATTTCATAAGTAAATGGGGAGAAACATCTGAAACTATATATCAATCTGTAACGTGTTCTAGGAGATGATAACCAGAACAATTCAAATATAGAGCAATACATAGAAGAGCGTTCTATTAAACAAGAGCAATTCATTTCGTCAACAAAAGATTGTTTCGTTAAGTTAATTTTACATTTAATACTAGCATATTACTGATTTAAAGAAAACTACCAAATGAAGCATGAGCCGTAACCGACGCCTTCGGTTAGTTTATTTATAGTACTGAACGATTCTTCTGACATCTAAAAATCTTAATGTACATTATGAAGAGGTCAGCGCGTCAGACTGCTACGTTGATGGTATGGGGTTCAATTCCCGGTACTGCAACGAAGGATTTTGAATGGTCGTTCTCCCTCGCAAGGCAATGGCAAACCAGCCAGGTATTCCGCCTAGTAATCTTTTTTGGAGTAGAAGTGTTTATACTTCCCGTGGTTCGGAGTCCACGCTACGTCTCGTAAGAGTCAAAGCACTCAATGAAGAATTTACTTTATAATAATCCTACATGGTGTTGTGATGTATTTGTACTGCTTCAGTGTGAGTTCAACTAGTATATTATTGTTGTTCTTGACAACTTCTATGTTTATTATAGTAATAGTAAAGCCCGTTATTCCCTTTTAGGACATAGGGATGTTGTGAATTCCTTCCATCTCCACTTGTCTGTTGCTATATATCCCATTTCAGCCATAGACGCATTTCATTCTCTCCATTTCGATTTTTTTATGTTTCTCTCGGGCGACTTACTTTGCTTCCCCCTTCTTGCATATTTCGATATCATTTTTTCTTAGTGTATGACCCAGCCATCCTAGCTCCTTTTTCCTCATTTCCACTTCTACTTCCCCTTCCCCAGTCTTCCTCCATAATTCCACGTACGATATAGTTTTTGGCCACAATATATTTCTGAAACATCTGCTGACAAACACTTGCATGTTCTGTTTAACGTTATTTGTAACTGCCGAGCCGTACGGTAAAACTAACTTCACAATTGCTCTAAACACTTTTAGTTTAGTTCCTCACGTAATATTATTGAAGCTCCACACTTTGCTAAGCTTTATAAACACACTACGCGCTTTATTTATACTGGCACTCACGTCTTTTATTACTTCTTCTTTTACCGACACTACACTACACAGATATGCAAACTCCTCTGCTCTTTTTATTTTCTCTCTATTTGTTGCGATGTCTTCTGTTACTCCTGTGTCCGTGCACATCAGTTTAGTTATCTTTTTGTTAATATGTAACCCCACTTGTTGGATATTTTGTTCAACCGTACCATTTTCTCTTGCATTTGATTCCCGCTATGGGATAGCAAGTATACATCGTCGCCGAAATTCATGTCTTCTAAACTTTCGCTGTATCCGAATCATATTCCTCTCCTTCTATGTTGCACCGTTTCCTTTAGTACCTCATCAGTTACTACTCGTATTAAAAACAGTAGCGGTGATAGGATGCACTGTTGTCTCACTCCTGTATTCGTCTGGAATTCTTCCGATAGTACTCCCTCGTGTAATACTCTACATTTGTAGTTCTTGTACCGAATTGAAATACATTTATTCATAAAACTTAAGATATTACATTTCATTTTATTAATAATTAATTATATTCTGTGTGGGTGGGCCGTTGTAGGATTTGGTCTTCTTCAACCCTGGGCTTCCTTCCTTCCTTCTTGTGGGTTCTTGCTTCTGCTTCTGGGCGTGTTCTTGTACCCTTTTGTTATTAGGTTTATTAGTTTCTGAGGCATTTCTCTGTTCATAACCGCCATCCATATGCACCCTCTATCTACCGACTCAAAGGCTCAAACGAAACAATCATATCTACACAAGCTCTGCCTTTTCTGAATCCACTTTGCTCCTTCCTCATTTTGCCATCTACTACTTGAAAGATTCTATTTAAAATAATTTTACAGAAGACTTTACTCCCTGTGCTGAGCAGTATCATCCCGATCCAATTATCGCATATTTTCAGGTCTCCTTTTTTCGCCCTTTTTCTTCATCCCATATTTTCACAAAAAAGGTAGCAGTATTTCCGCAGACGTTGTTATATCAGCTTCCAACATATCACTTGTCCACTTCCGCTGCTTTAGCCTTCTTACTCTGTTTCAGCGCCTCCACTACTTCTTCAAATGTTGTTGGGTCGACACTTATGTCTAGTACGGGTGGGTTTTCTATGTCCATCATTCGCTCCACGGTGTTTTCCATGCTCAGCACTTTTCTAAATTGTTTCATCCATCTTTCCTACTATTCCTCTACTGCTTTTAGTGCTCTACCTTTTTTATCTATTATTACTTTTTGTGTCCTTTTCGTCCAGCCAATTTTCTTAATGCTCTCATACACTGTGCTGTTATCCCCTGTAGCTGCTGCCCTTCATGCTTGCTCTGCTATACTTTGTGTATATTTGTTTTTGTCCCTCTTAATTTCGTTCCTTATTTTAGCCGCAGCTCTTCCATACTCCTTCTGTAATTCTTTCTTCTTTTTTTCCGTTTCTGCTTCCTTAGCTTTATCCTTTCTTTTCTGTGACTGCTTCCCAGGTATCCTCACTCATCCATTGCTTTCTTCTTGCTCTTCTTCCATTTTCTGATAGATTCCTTGCTAGTTTCAATGCAGGTGTTTGCATTGCTTTCATATATCTTGAATTCGATTGTCATAGTTTATATTCCTCGTTTTCTCCTTTAATCTAGTTATGAACTTTTTTCTAGTAATTTCTTCTTCCAGGTTTTGGATCAAAGTTCAATCCTTTCTTCGCTTTATAATCACTCCTAACTCTAACTAGCTTTACATGTTTATTACAATTAAACAAATTATACAGGAATAGACGAAAATAAATGACAATCTCCTTAATGTCAAATGTTCTTAATTAATAGTTACGGATACACAAAGATAGTTGTAAAGTCCTTCTATGTTCTTCTACGCAAAATGTCAGGATTTTAAATTTCGGCCACGCTGGTATTGTCTTTCTGCTTACATTTCTTGGGTTAATTGTGTTTTTAGTTCTTCGTAAACAGAAATAAGGAGCTAAAGTTTGACTTAAACTGATCTGCCAATTTGAACCGTTCTCAAAAGATATTAGCTTGAAGTTAATTCTTGTTTAAATCAGGACACTTGTAAGCCAATCATGTCACATATGTGTTTCTTAAATTTTTTGTAAGAAACCACTGATTTACATGTTAATACTTGATAACCCAGTTTACCACCAAACGGCGCTAACTGAGTTTAACATATTCGAATGCCTTTGTTGAGTATTTGTCTAAATTTCCTACCGAAGATGGCAACTTAGTTACCGAAACACGAATATACGTGTGCTAAATGTTGTGATAGGGAGGCGATATCTCAAGGTTTTATACACTTGAACCACTGTGTAGACCCCATAGCGTTAATGTTGTAGTAATAGAGACAACAAAATAATCTAAACACTGAACGTATGGATTAGACAGCAAAGATCCACGCCTAAATCCTACTGAATATTTTTGAGACGAATTAGTCTAATGTATTTGAAATAGTCATGTACCACGAATAATGCATAAACAAATATCACACTTGCTTATACTAAAGTTTACATAAAAATTTTCGTGAAATTATTTTAATTTCTCCTGGTGGTTCCTTAATTATTTCTTTCTACGTTTTAATAAGGAAAGAGTGTCTGTTGAGTGTTCGCGATATCTTATCTTCCTCGTGATGCTGTAATTACTATAACATCGAACGAAATATAATTATCTAATCTAATTGTCACTTAGCGTTCAATAATCGTGTACATCCTTTCATAAAACGTTCATAGTGAACCATTTGTGGCGTCCATGAAGCCATTTATTGTTTTAAAAGTAATATAAGATTGCTGTAACTGTAGAGAAAGGCATTTTAATAACGTATTACCTGTAGTATTACGCGAATCGGCAGTGCCAATATCATCATCCATAGCGAGTGCTACTAATTACGATAATTAATATGAGTGAGTTAAGTGCTGATGCGGCTGCTGTAAATATTGAATTCAAAGAATTATTAGACGATATAGCAAGAGACGAAGGTTTTCACGAATATAAAATTCAGGGAGCTGACGGTTCAGTAAAAGGCGACGGATACATGGGAATTATAACAAGTGTTAACATTTCCGGTAAAGACAGAAGCGGAAAAGATAAAACTGTGCACTTAATTATTAAAAGTGCTCCGAAAAGTGAGGCTTTAAGAAACCAAGCGTCTGTTGCAACGTTATTTCAACGCGAAGCATACATGTACGACACTGTTTTCAATACATTTCAATTACTGGAATTGGAAAAGAGTTTACTACCCTGTACTTTTTTACCAAAATTCTATAGGGCACAGATAGTAGACAAATCTGAATTCTTAATATTAGAAAATCTTAAAGAAAGTGGTTATCAACTTTATGAACGTCGAATACCAATGGATGATGCCCATGTAAGTTTAGTAATGGCCGAATATGGACGTCTACATGCACTTTCTTTCGCATTGAGAGATCAAAATCCAAATAAATTTAAAGAGGTCGTCGGATCAATGGATGATCAGTTCATTGCCTTTATTAAAAAGACTAACTTTACAGAAAACTTTGTTCAGAAATGTGTAAAAGCTAAACAATCACTAAATTCGGAATCCGATAAGGATGCTATAGTGGTTTACGACACATTTCTGAATACCATCAATCAATTCATTGACGAATTGCTCCATTCAGTGGATAATTACGCTGTTGCTTTACATGGTGATTGTTGGACAAATAATATGATGTTTAAATATGAGGTAGGTAGGAGGGTAGTCATTGCTTTTAGTTGAAACCGAGCTTCAAGTGAAATTTATTACGAGCCCAGTCCCACCTCAGTTGAACAATTTAGAGAATCCTCAATTATTGTTCCCCAATCAAGTGAAACGTAAACAATATTTTAATATTAGTATTTTCTATTTTCTACCAACCATCTCAGAGGACTTCTACATATTCTAAGATAATTTATCCCTATCAAGATTATAATTTAAACAAAAAAATGAAAAATATGCATAGGAACTTATATGTGAAATGCGTTTCAAAAGTTTAACATTGGAAATCATCAACATTGTTTTTAATACAGGCTATAATTGTGTGAAGTATTGTATTTACTAGATTCTTGCAGTGTTGTGTAGTAAATTTGTCTTATATTTTTTAAGTTTGTGTTTTACAATTATTGAGTTACACGCAACCGTTTCTTTATTTCGTACCATAGCGTCTCAATCAGGAACAAGTTACGGTTACTCGAAACCCACTATAAGAATGTTTTAGTGTTATCTGAGAACCATTTTAAAGCTCTTCTTGACATATGGCAGGAAGCTCTGTCTTTTTGAGAAATATTCCTCTACAGAGACAAAAGCTTCTCCCATTATTGGCAGCAGAGGCTCTTTTAAAATAATTAAATATCTTTCTTTGTGAATAACACCATCAATAAGTGCAGTTTTCCTACACCTCTTGCGGACATTGAGCTCTACACCAGGACATGTGCTGGAAATTTCACATTCCTTTTTTAACAATGTGGAAGGTAACCTTCATTAACTGCTATGGCTGTTACCGACACAAACTTCAAACCGAGACTTATCGTTGTTCTGACTATCAGTTAGTATGTTCTTGTGTATATTTCAATCTTCTTTTCTGCTGCTTAAGTCTAACATTTCTCAAGCGTAAACAAATTATGTTATTTTTTGAAAATTTATTTTTAGATAACAGGTGAAAAATATTGCTGTGTATGTTCGAAATCCTACATTTTGAATTTCTTTATGACATGTAGTTCTCGAAAGACGTCTTTCTACAGCATCACTCTAGAGCACTGGGGTCGCGATATAAGATTAGGAGGCTACGGAGGCATTCCCAAAATAAAACAAAATGCCTTTTCAAGACATTTATTTCTGCCTTTCATTTTCAAATTCGGCGATTTGTTACTTTCGTTTTGATGGCAGTCATAGACGAGAAACTTAATTCCCACAAATATAGGTAATGCAGTGAATGGCACCAATCAATTTATAGCTTTGTCCGCAAGCTCCGGGTATTCTTGCATTCTTTTGGACTAAAATTGATCCACGCTCTGGGAAAAGAAGTCTAGTTGCAACATTGCATCACACGATATTTCAATACGTTTTTCTTTCATATTTGTCGAAATTTCAGCTTGTTCAACGGCATTATTTAAAAACGAATGCAGTAACCACCTGTGATGGTCATAACTGTTTTGAATTTCTTTGGGAACATAGTTAATGAACTGTTATTTTAAACTGTGCAAACTAACTTGCATATCTGCAAACACGTGCTCAAAATATATTATAATATCATCCATAACTAAGTCTTCCATGAGATCTTGAACGCCCTGAAATGCATCAAACTTCTCTTTTCCAATTGAAAACGGCCAGGAATCAAGTTTCTTTAGCTATCGGAAAACCTATCTTACTTCCGTGTGATATGAATACTTGCGCATAAAGAACTCAAACCTTTACAATTTTTTCGAAAAATACCAGTCTGCAATGCTTTTCACTTAATGGAATTTACTACATAAATGACATTTGTCACATTTGTCACAGCAAAGATTTTGAAGCAAGAGCTTCCCGATGTAAAAAGCAGTGGAACCATGTTGCATTTGGCATTATCTCTTTTAATTTGACAATAAGACCAACTCGATGTCCGGCCTTCACACCATCAGTACAGATAGCAACGCATTTTTCCCAGTCAATCTCGTACTTATTAGTACTTAGCATGAAAGGGTCGAATAAACATTTTCCTGTGGTACTGACCTCTAATGGAGTGCAAAATAAAATATCTTCTGTAATACAAATGCTATCAATTGGGAATATTTTAGAAATATCCGTGGATTCGTCCATCTGTAATGAGAAGTAGGTGCCCTTCTTAATATTTTCAACAACTTGTGTTTGAATATCTTCTACCATGTCATTTATTCTTCTTTGGATAGTATTAGAGATTGGTATTGCTTTCAGTTTGTCGGCCTCTTTTTCTGCAAACATTATTTGCACCATTTCAACAGCTGCTGGTAAAATCTTCAGCAATTGTATGTGACTTACTGAATTTCGCAATACGCAATGCAATTTGATAACTGGATAGCAGTACTTTTTCGTTAGTAGTGGTTGTTGATGTACAAGTGACTTGCTCGTTATGGGGTTTCGTTTTCTTTAAATGAATTCCACAGGCTTTTCTATTTGTCTGGAGGTTTGGTATTTAATGTCGCCATAGCTTCAATGTTATCATACTTACTTTTGATAACGCTTCTTGACAAAGTACGCACTGGTTTTTCTGGGAAATAACGGTAAACCCATATGTGAGATATTAATCGCCGCACAAATCTATTTTTCTTTATATTCTTGTCACTGCCAGACGCAGAAGGTTCTAATGACCGTATTTGCTTAATGTTAAATATTTGATATCGATTTATCACACTCAATACACAGTCAACAGTACAGCACACAATGTTGAAATGATGACTAATCTAATCGCGGTCCGCTGGTTATATAAAGCAAAATGGCTTTTTCAGATTATTCCAGTGCCATCAGCTCTCTCTAGAATATGGTGGAAGTTTCCGAAAACACGAAGAACAAATACATAAATTAAACTGTTTGGTAATAGATGGCGTCTGTTAGCCGTTTAGCCTACTAAAAGAGGGAAAAAAATTTTGACAGAGAGGGATCGCGCTTTAAAAAAGTTTGATAACCACTGTCGTAGAGTACACTCAATTGGCCGTAGTTGGCACATGTGTTTTCCCTAATTATTCTCTTTAATACCCGGTTTTTCATGTACCGAGGTTTTGAGGCAATTGAGCTACTTGCTGTGTGTAATGGCAGAATATTTCTAACACTATATTATCTTGATATACATAATAATGTCTAGATTTAGGAATTAGATTATCCGGTTATTGGTAAGTTAATAATGTTTATTCAAATATTGTCATCAATAACTTTTCCTCTACCTATTTTTAAGGGCTAAAGTAGTTTTAACATTTTCTAATAAGCAAAAGTTGTTTTTCGGGTCTTTACATATCCACCTCGATTGCCTTTTAGTTTTATAAATATTACTAGAAATATGTAATTAATACAGTTTTTGATATCAATATTCAGGATAAAAGAATATAAATTAGCTGTTAGTTTTTCTGAATAATTTCTAAATAAATTGAAATTCTAGTAGATTGGCCAACTGAAAAGGAACTGAGCTCGTAGTAACAGGTAGAAACAAGCTAAATAGGTGCTGTTGTATGTGAAAGAAGGAACTAGATTGTCTCTAAAGTAAAAAAATTAATATTACATATGCGTTTTGTTCACACATATTTCATCATTTGTAGAATGAAAATTGAATTGAATTTTTGCTTTTAGAACCAGGAAATTGGATTGAAGCCAAGTAACGTCTGTTTTTTCGATTTTCAAATATCAAGGCAAGGTTCACCGGTACTAGATTTGTCATACTTCTTCTATACGTGCAGTCCCAAGGAAATAATAAACAACTTAGATCACTATTTGCGATTATATTATGATAGCCTTGCTACATATCTGAAAAAACTTGGAAGTGACCCAGAGAAGATGTTTCCTTATTCTGTTTTACAGCAACATTGGAAGCGCTATGCAAAATATGGTTTAATATTTGCAATGCTAATCATACATGTAATGCTTACTGAAAAGGAAGAAATTATCGATTTGGCCGATGTCTCTGATGCTGGAAACAGCATTACTCAAGCTTTTGATTATGAAATTGGCAAATACAAACTGTATATGGATAGAGTTAGACCCATTATTTTACATTTCGTACATAATAATTTTTTTTAATTTGCTTTGATATAGTGTTAATAAATATGTAATGTTTCAGAAATCGTACGTTCAAATTTTAAATTACAGTATATTGTCTTCATAGCACTGATAATTTATTCAGTAATGAACAAAATTAAGTCAGTTTAAATATTATGAAACATTTTACAATGTTACACCCACAAGATAAAGAATATTTCAATTTAATTGGGCTCATACGTTGAAACACTGCTAATTTTCTTATATCGAACATTCGCTATATTTGGAAC
>JABXWE010022442.1:0-18071 GCA_014611495.1 Limonius californicus
CAACCAGCTAGATTTTAACTGATTAAAATATTAACCTACAATTGGATTTTTGGTTTAAGTCGCACACGTAACTGTTTAAAACTTCTGTGTGATAAAGAACGACGAAAGACATAAACATAGTTTTTCAACGTTATTCAAGTTAAAGTGAATTTGTGGGTTGACTGTAATGTAATCTTAATCAAATGCTCAATGCCGATCACTATGGGACTAAATCAAAAATCCAATTTTTACTGACATATGTATGTGTAATATTAACCGATGTGGATGTGATATGTGATACATATACATAGGATAGTTACCATTGTACTGATTATATCTTTTGTTTGATGTATCGTTACTAGTCTCCATTGCAATAAATATTCTAGAAGCGTTTTTTATAGTCTTGAATTTTATACGTTAGGGATTTTTCTGTGTTGCAAAGTACAAAAAAAATCATAAATCCGTAAGTTACAAAAAAAACATGTAAGATACAACTTTAAAACTGAAATTACAAAAAAAAACTGTAAATTACATGAAAAAACCGTAAATTACCGAAAAAAAAAACGGAACGTACATAACTTTTTATAAAAAACATAAATTACGTAACTTACAAATAAAAAACATAAATTACCGTAAAGTTACAAGTTACATTACAATTTTATAAAAAACATGTAAATTAACAACACTAGTTGAATTACAAAACACTTCGCTACTACGCCACTGCTTAGGTAGAAAATTACCAAGTTGACAAATGTTAGTATCCCGGAAACCCAATCGATTATATATAATCGATATTAATTTATAGGCGCCACCGACTTATAATTTACTAATATCATCCGAGGTGGTAAATGGGAAGTCGGACCCCAAGATAAATAATCACCAACCTTTATATCTCCTATCTGTGCTTTATGTAGCTTTAGTTTCAGATATTTCGTCGTGAAAGAAAAGACAAGTTGCAACCAAAACTGTATTTAATTAATAAATGACACAAATCCCCAAGTTATAATTCTTCAAAAATAAATAAAATTGCAAATAGCAGTCCCAATTTTACATAAACATAACATAAACAAATTAACCGGGCGAGACTCAAACAAGACAATTATTGCGCTTCCCAGAATAAACTTATATTAAACATTTTTAGCGCATAATACGAAAAAGGAAGCCTCCTCAGTTCGTGGAAATGCGTGATCGTAAACCGACCAAAAAAAAAACCCCCCTTCCTTCAATACAAACCCCGAAAACACAATATAATCCCACTTTTGGAGCACCCTATATATAATGTACGTAAAATTGTTCTCCCACTAAATTTGATAATATAATATTAATTAACGTCTAGAAATTGCCTCAATTATACCCCAAGATTACAATCCCTTAACATAACCAATCAATTAAATTATTCTGACTCGCAGATAATGCAATTGTAAATAACGAAGGACACGTAGTAACAGTTCACAGCGAAACAATATTAAAATCACTTCCCCTGTTGCAGTGAAAACGGCTATCTTTGCGGCCAGGTTCCAGAATTCTTACCACCGAGGCCAAGCGCATCTGGTCGATCTTGTAAAACTTTCCCAAGGTACTCGTCTATATATGCGTATTTAGTTGACCTTATTCACGGGATTTCCACCGAGCGAGTTTTGCCTAAATTAATACATCGGAAATTAATATTAAAGTTCGGGGAAGATTTAAGACTGAACAAATCTTTCTATAATTAACCAGTTGATGGGAACTGGCATACAAAAGAATATCTTCTTGACCGGAAAAATCTCTAGATTGGAATGTTAAATTCCTGGAGCTTTTGCTCTCCTCCAACTATAGGAAAATGAGCTCCTGTGTGTAGCAAATCTAAATCGGAAAATTAATTCCAAATCGATAAACGATTTACTAAGAACAGATCACTATTCGCGAATATACATCTAGTAAGAACGATAATACTCAACTATCCTATTTACGGAAACCGTCTTTTAGAATTTCCTTCTCCCCAATTTTTGAAATTCAAATACCTACTGCGCCGCTTTGACAGAAGCGAACTTCGAAATATTAACAAGTCCTATAAGCATGTGAATAACTAAATATGTATTACGGTTTGCCTTCAACTAGACGCGGAAATAGTTACAGCCTGTTGTGTTGATAGTTCGAATGGAACGGTCTACTGCCTGAGGAATCTCTGAAACAGTTCTGAAACGAATGCCACGAAGTGGTTCCTTCATCTTAGGAATCAAGTCAAAGTCACAAGGGTTTAAGTCCGGGGAATATGGTGGATGATACAGCACTAAATTAATTTAAATTAGGCACAGCTTGCGCTGCATGCGGCCGAGCATTGTCCTGCAAAATAATGGGTTCTTTCGGAAAGCTGGTGGCAAGTTGTGTTCCAAAAATGAACAGTGCATTGACGGTCTGCTATGAGGGAACGGTATGTGTTAGCATAACACCATTACAGTCGTACACGAGAATCACCATAACTTTCACATTGCTGGGGTTCTGACGGACTTTCGATTTTCGTGGTGACCCGTAATGACGCCATTCATTCGATTGGCGTTTCAATTATGGCTCGTACGATTTCGCCCATGTCTCATCCAGCGTAATGATACGGCGTAAGAAAGCCTCTCTTTCGCGCTCATAGCGCTCGAGCTGGTTACGAGCAGCGATGTATCGTAGCCATTTCTGAATTTCCGTCGAATCGTGCAGAACCCATCGTGGTGCAATTTTTCTCATGCCCAGGCGTTCCTTCAGAATGTGAAGCACAGTCGTATATGATAATCCTGTCTCTCGGGTCAGGTAACGAATCGTATGGCGTCGATCACTGTCCAGTAAAGCGGCAAGAGCATACACTTCTGCTCCGCTGGCACTAGGACGACCTGGCCAACGCATGTCTACCACATTTTGACCTCTCTCGTTGAAGGCTTTTACCCACCTTGCCGCTGTTCTGTACAGCAGTGCAGATTCCCCGCAAACTTCTTGAAGACCTTGATGACACTGTCTTGCTGTACGACCACTGGCACATTCAATCTTCATACAACTCCTTCCTGTTTCGAAAACATCGTGACAACACTACATTAGACCGCCAGCTAACACTAAGCTCTGTTCTTCTCGTCAGTGAGCATGCGCGTGATGTGGAAAGGGAGAGTCCATTTGCTCTGAGGCAAACTAGGTATATAACTAACGTGTGGTATACGCGACATTATTTGGTTCCGTTGCATGGCGTCTCTACAGCAGTGTTGCCATGATTAAAGTTCTAACTGTCGTATATGGACAAAAACTGTGTTAATGTCTAATCATTTGAAACTATGATGATTTATATATAACATACTTAATTATCATCGAAATTAGTTTGCGGAAAAGTAGCAATAATGTTTGCTACGGTCCTTTAAGTTAATATAATGAAAACAGTATTACAGTCAGTTTGGAGCAATACCGAACAGTTCCGAAAACATTTTACTGAATGTTGTCAATTAACTGTTGGTGTCATACAGTATATAGCTCTGTAAACGTGAATACCGTGAAAAATTGTTGGTTTGAGATGTGAAACATTCAGTACGGTTTTCGAAACCGATCATTCTTTTTACTAAACTGTCTTAGATAAAAATAAGGTGTTCGGAAATCTTTCAGATGAGATACAACATTTATAAAACATAAATTATTCGTCGAGCCGAAAATGTGCATTTGAAAGAACGTTAGTAACTAGACATAATTGTCAAACAAAGTCTTTTGTCGCAAAAGTCAAATGCTACTTCAAAGTTTGTTCAATATTAATTGGGAATTCAAATAGCTTAGCTTCGAATTACGCCATTTGTAAGTGTTGTCATCCTTTTAGGTAGTGTTGGGCGTAATCGAATGACTTCAATAATCGAATGATTAGTATTCGAATGATTTTAGTAATCAAGACATTCCTTCGAAATAATAATTTGAATCCGAAATGGACGCGCATGTCGGCATTGCGGGAAATTTCTCTCATCCTGCCTTTCGAATGACTCCCAGGTACTCCCGCTCTTATCCCGAATTGCTTTTTCCGTTTTCGATTCGATTCTCTCCTGTATTCATTTAAATTTCGTCACATTATCAGATTAACCTGATTGCAAATGCCGTTTTAAGGTTTTCCGTGTCATTTTATAAATTATTAAATATTAACGATATTTATAATTATGAACGTTATCATGACGACCAATTTAGCCACTAAATTTTTTATACAAAAAGGTAATATGAAAAGCCGGACAGATTACAAATAATCGTAACTGATTAAGATCAAACATTTGGTTTTTCACCATACCGAGACTTTCTGACAACTGAATAGGGGTAATTTAGATACCTTATTCTTTATTATTAATTTTCAGTATCCTGTTATTTTTCAAGCAAAAGACATAACTTACATGATTTTCAGCATTGTATTGCAAAAATATATGATTATTTTACAGCAGATACACCTCATGGATCTCCAACAACCCAAAAATGTGGTTGCTACAAAATGTCAGTCTGTCTATCTGTGTAATATGTGCAAAGTTATTTTCTCATACAGAACATTTCTGACTACTAAATAGGGATGATTTAGATACCTTATTATTATGACAATATTGGTAGTGTACGGAAATCTGATTTAGTATCCTGTCATCTGTCAAGCAAGAGCTGAGCAACTATAATATTTATGTATATGATTTTCATAATTACTTTGCAGAAGTTTAAAGTTCTTACAGGTACATTCAATTAATTTATAGTTATTGAATATAAAATTCTCCGCTCTTCTCTTAATTACGTTTCAGGGAAAAGCATGTTCATAAATATTATAGTTACTCACTTAACTTTCTGGTTGACAGATGACAAGACACAAAATTAGATTTCCATGATGTGCGCCACTGAAAATTGTCAGTAAGAAGGTGTCTAAATTATACCTATTTAGTTGCCAGTATTACAATTTACTTTCGGCTTAGACCGCGTCGTCCTTTGGGAACTACACCCAGCATGATCAGGTAAGCAGCGATCTGTAGCTTGTCTACCTCTACAAGCATTTGCTCTAGAAGTTTCACCAATATTTGTTCGTAAGCTCTGCCTGCCTAAACAAGGCCGTGTGCTTAGATTATTTAAACCTTGGGGCGGACAAGGATTTGATCTTAATGTATTTGGTTTGCCAGGACAATAATACTTAATCGGCTTATGCCTGTTAGCTGTTTGTGAACCCATACAAACTAACGTTTCGCAAGACATTACAGCTTATATCTTCAGAGTGAATAGAACACTGAATTCAAATCCCGGAAGCGGAGGTATTTAAACCTCTTTGAGCCAGTCGGGCAGAACGACGGAGTCTTGTTGGATGCAGCGTTGGGCAAAGACGGATCCGGTGGAGCGTGATCGTAAGATCGATGATGCTTAGCAGTCCTTAGAGGATAAACTACTGCAATCCAAGTTTTACTGAGTCTAAAACCATCCTTCCTGTTTATGTCGTTAGGTTGTTTCTCAATTGCAATTGCTTCATGTATGCTACGAGGGAAGTACTAAGGTACTCCGGCGAGTCGCCGAGCATTGTCAAAGTCCATCTTATGCCCAGTTAAACCAGTAGGTTCAGTTACCGCAGATTTTGTGATGCGTTTGTGTTTGCAATCACCTTTGTGCGCTCGCAATCTTAACACAATGGAACGACCAGTTTGTCCGATGTAGTTTGAGCCATAAGAGCAAGGGATGTTGTAGATCCTGGCTGATTTTAAATTAGATGTATGATCCTTTGCGAATCTGAAACCATTTCCCAAAGTTTCATTAGTCCTAAAGACTGTCTTTATGCTGTACTTTCTAAGAACATGCCCAATCTTATCAGTAGTGCCTTTACTGTAAGGTAGAAAAACTAAGGCTTCCGGAGGTGCCAATTCCTCCTTAGCCTTGGACTGTTCCGCATTGCGGAATGCTCTCTGAATTTCTGTGGCTGTATAATCGTTTTGTTATAACGACATCAAGAGATGAGTTTTCTCTTGTTGTAGGTGTTCTGTGTGTGAGATTCGGACTGCTCTGGTTGTTAGAGTTTTTAGCACAGTTGCTTTCTGCATCGAATTATGATGCGAATTTGCATTTAAATACCTGTCTGTATGTGGTTTTCTTCTGTAAACTGCGCGCCCCAAGCTACCATCTGGTTTACATGTAACATATACCTCTAAGAATGGAATACTGCCATTTTCCTCTACTTCCATTGTGAATTGGATATTATTATGCTTTGAGTTTAGGTGTACTAGAAATTGACCTAGTGTTTGGCGTCCGTGAGACCAAATGATGAACGTATCGTCTACATATCTAAACCGGGATTAAGGTTTAAAACTAGCTGCTGCCAAAGCTTTGGTTTCAAAATCTTCCATGTATATATTTCCAATAACAGGTTATAGCGGTGAACCCATAGCCGCTCCTTCAACCTGTTCATACAGTTGCCATTCCAACTAAAAGAGTTGTTTTTCAAACATATTACGACTAATCGGTTTAGATCTGTAGGTAGTTTATCTATTAGGATCCCTAACACACCATCTACCCATGCTTTTGTGAAAATAGATACAACGTCACCGTAAATTGTAATATGGACAGTTTGACAAACAGCGGAAGCCTCAAAGAATATACCTATTCAGTTGTCAGAAAAGTTTGGTATATGAAAACAACTTTACGAATTTCAAATTGTGAGATGTGTTTGCCGAGACAATAAAGCTGCTACTTAACTTATGGCTTAGCAAAATACAAAAGGAGAGTACGTAGAAAAGCATAGCTGTTAAGACGTACTGACAATTTTGAGCAACTATTATGAGTATTAGTTATTAAGTACTCCTATTAAAGTATAACGTTATAAATAAACGAAAACATTGCCATATTATTTACGATATTAAAGCCATGTTAAATATTGTTGGTCCATAACTCTCCAGGGGAGGGTTTCCGAACAAATGTTTATATAATTTTTTTTCTTTTTCTTCATTAAAAGGATGACATCACTGCATGCTACACCCTGTGTTTCACATTTATGTGAAACAAGAATGACAAATTACTGTAAATACTTTTTCTTCTGTATACAGTTAGGCATTGCTACAGCTTATGTGTTTTCGCCTATGTTGGTCAATACCCAAATGCCAACACACGACATCGAACGAAATCTCTTCATGGTGACGGTTGCTGTGGCCATCTTTTGTAGCGTTCTGTTGCTCGCTTTATTGTTATGTAAGTATTTTAAAATTGGGACTGAGATATTTCACCAAATACCCAAAACACAGACTCTATATTTCGATTGTCCATAATGCCGACTGGTGTTTTAAGACCATTTCGCCGACTATGATTGAAACGTAGACCACTGTTCAATAACGCCACACAGAAATTGGTAATTTAACATCCAAGCCGAATATCGGCCGAACCTTCCGTTTTATTTTCGTAATGGAGACTTTGCCGACTGTGACCAAAATTCCGGCATAAAAACACGACCAAAACTTCAAAATCAGAACAGGACAAAAAAGCCCACAGAAGACAATTTGAGTTCGCATTCAGAGATATTGCTCAAGCTTGGCTCAAGCTCAAGGGCACTTAGAATGGGTTGCATTTTTCAGAAAGAACGATCCTAACTCCCGAACCATTTTAGAAAACGGACCTTTAACCGTTGCGCCACACTGGTGTACTTCGCCCGTCCACTTAGGCGGTTTTAGTATACCACACACCTAAATATTTTTTCACGAATACTCAACTTTGACGTATATCACTTTGTACCAGTTTTTAATTATCGTTTCATCCCCGCAATTATTTCCCGGTAACTCGAACAACGTCCTCTCATTATTAAGTTAGTTATAGGTTAAATCTGACACTTAACACACTTAAAAGCCACTTGAAGGTACAATTAAGTGTGAGAGTAATGACATAAAAATTAAACTCATTCTAAGTGCGGTTGAGTCTGAGCCAACCTTGAGCAGCGTCTATGAATTCGACTATAAAGTGTTCACAGTTAACTAGCTGCAGCCGGTTTAATAACACTATTTGGTCGGCCTTTCTATCCTAATCCTATAACGCCGTTTTAGTCGCGACAAAGTGTCCCTTACGAGAGTTGTGTTGTGGACACACTCTTTTGTCTGTTTTGGTCCTGATTTCATTTCGAGGTTTTGGTTGGAATCAGCAAAATGTTTCTTACGATAATTTGGCATTTTAAATATAGGCGGCGTTTTGATCATAATCTCGATTCGGGCGTTTTGGCCGGAGTCTGCAAAGTCTTCATTATAAAATAATCATATTTTGGACACCCAAGGTTCGGCCGTTTATTAACTTGAACGCCAAGGTATCAATCGCTGTGCCGTCGTTAAAACTGGTCTTCGAACAGCAGTGGATATGATAGGCCTGGTCGGCGTTTTGGACATTCAAAATATAGAGTCGACATGTTGAGCTTCCAGCAAAATGTAAAAGACCCTTGAAATTAACACGTTTATTTGTCCAATAAGCCTAAATATCTATAAAATTGAAATCTTTATTAATGTTAACTAACATTTTTGCAAATTGCAGTTTTCCAAGCAGCTCCACCGACATCACCATCTACCACGCAGTTGGAAAGACAGAAAATTCAACGCAATAGTTTCAGAACTTCATTGAAGAAAAACATTTGCAATCCATCATACTTCCTGTTCCTTATTGCATATGGTATAAACTTGGGAGTTTATTATGCAATATCAATGCTTTTAAACCAAATTGTTTTAAAATACCATCCAGTAAGTATTCAAATTCAGTTGCAGAAGTTGGTTTTAAATTCAGGGCAAATTTATTTGCTCAGTTATTATTAGTTGAAAATATATGTTTAAGTTTCAACACTACGGTGTGAGGTAGGGAATAATTTGGATATACGAAACACAATGGCTTATTTCCTGCTTTAGCTTAATAGGCATTGTCCTTATTTTCGTTAACTGAACATATCTTCTAGGTTATTTCGATTGCACTATATTTCCTATTTAAAACACAACACGGAATTGAAAACCACTACATACGTTATTTCAGAGCGAATATATATATTTATATATACCTATACAGGGTGTCCCTGTTGCCTTAATAGCTTCAGGTAAACTTTTTCTACAACCGATATAGACCTCAAAATTGCAAACGGGAACTTCCTATCGCGCTTAGTTTCCTCATAACAGCCAGTTAAAGAATCTGAAACTTGAAGCTACTTAGAAAAAACTAAAATCAGTAGGCCAACAGTTGAAATGTTTAAAGTAAAAATTAGGATACAGTGCTTTGTAAAAAAATAACTTATTTCACAGAACATGTTCAAAATTTCTGCCACCAACTTCACGGCATTTGACTGCCCTTGTAACAATGGCCTGTTGGACACGCTGGAGCATTGCTTCAATAACGGCTGTTGCTGCTTCACGAATACAACGTACTAGCTCTTCTTCATTTTCAATTAGCGTCACATACACTATGGTTTTCAAATGGCCCTACAAAAAGAAATCCAGTGGTGTTAAATCTGGCTTCTTGAAGTCCAGACCACTGTACTTGCCCGGTCGGTCCATTTTCTTGGATAAAATTCCCTAAGCCAGTTTCTCGTTCTAGCAGCATAATGGGATCGCGCCCTGTCTAACTGCATCCACATATCGCGGCGAACCAATAAAGGGATATCGTCTAACAATGTTGGGAGTTTGCCGTTTTCCGTTAAAAAATTCAAGTAATTGTTAGCATTCAATCGCTGAGGTAGTACAAAAGGATCTACCAAATTTGTTATCTACGATTTCTGCCCATACATTGACGAAAACCTAACTTGATAATTCCCTTCATGCATGGCATGGGGATTTTCATGAGCCCAAATATGTTGATTGTGGAATTTAAGAATGCCATTTCGTGCAAAAGTGACTTCATCTCTCCATAAAACATTATTTACAAATTTTGGGTTTCTTCTATGTTGTTGTAACAACCAGTTGCAGAAGGTTATGCGTTTTTCATAATTTTCCTCAAATAAATGTTGCACCTGACTTTATGGTAGGGATAAAGGCCATCATCCTTTATAATCTTGTGAACAGTGGTTTTTGAAGCACCAACAACTGTAGAAACAGCACCACACTAATACTTGGCTCTTCAGTGATCAGATCAAGAACCTCCTCTTCTAAGTTATTGTCTCTAACAGTTCTTGGTCGACCTCTATTCTAATATTGAATAGGAAGGATATTTCCAATTTCTCGAAATCTGTGATTTGCAGCTCGAATTACTACGTCGCTTGGATGTCTTCTATTAGGAAAACGCTGAGCGTAAACCCTAGCAGCCTCATTGCACTTTCCCTCACATTCCGCAAGAATCCAAATTATATCCACGTACTCGTTTATAGCATACGCCATAATGATAGTCAAGATACAAGTGAACTCAGTAACACGAATTAACGGCGAAATTAAATACAGAATTCGTAATGTCACTTCAAAATTAATTTACTTGACACATGTGTCAAAACGCAAACAACAGATTTTCGAAATTTTTATCACAGTACCCATGCACCTGCATTGTTGTCAAATTGTACTTTTACCAAAAGTATGATTTTTAACAGTACTTCCAAACGAAGAACTAACTTGCTAATTTAATATTAATTAGCGGTTTAGAATTAAATTAGGTTTTCTCATTAAGCAAATACATGTTTTACTTATTTTCTTATCAATTTAGCTAAAATTCTGCACTAAAGGTATGAACTTTAAGACCCCGGTACAAGAAAACTAAGCTGCGGAGCAGATTTTTCTTGCAGCTTTGTCTTAAGAATTCTTAGGAAAAAGTTTACGTGAAGCTTTTAAGGCAATTTAGGAACGCCCCGTATATATATAAACACACACATATGTATATATATATACAGGGTATTGAAAAAATACGTTCGGATATTTTATACACTTATAGATCTCAGGAATACGAACAAAAAGTCGTAATAAACATAGGTTAGAAAATCAACTGT
This sequence comes from Limonius californicus, assembly GCA_014611495.1. Classification (NCBI taxonomy): domain Eukaryota; kingdom Metazoa; phylum Arthropoda; class Insecta; order Coleoptera; family Elateridae; genus Limonius; species Limonius californicus. The sequence goes on from JABXWE010022442.1 coordinate 10,877, forward strand.
TTTCGAGATATGGAGGTTTTTTAAGAAAATAAATATTGCTTGTTATTTCAATAAGTTCCCCACCCATTAAAACAAATAGCCGTGTAAATAAAACACTTTAATTACAAATAATTAAAGTAGATGTTCTACCTGTCCTCCTTCCATTTGTACACATCCTTCGCATCTCCGTAAAAATGAACGCCCCATCCTTTCAAAGATTCACGGATTCATACGAACAGTCTGGTAGGCATGTTTTGTTCGTTCTCCCAACTCGTTTGGGCTTGAATAAACTAACGACTTTAAATACCCCAAATACAAAAGTCTAGCGGATTGAGGTCAGGATCTCTAGGTGGCCACACAACTGGATCCCCTCGCCCTCGCCACCTGCCGTTGTAATTTTCGTTTAGGAAATTTCGGACAATTGATTGAAAAATGTGCAGGAGCCCAATCGTGCATCAACCACATATTCACTCTATGAATGAGAGGTACACCTTCCAACAATAGTGGCAAGGCATTACGCAAAAAGTCAAGATACAATTGGCCAGTCAAACGGCTTGGAAGAAAAAAAGGTCCTACCATACGGTCTCCAAAAACATCAAGTCAAACGTTAATTGAAAATCGTTGTTGATGATCCGATTCAATAATAGCATGAGGGTTTTCATCTGACCAAACATAGCTGTTGTGGAAACTAAAAATCAAGCACAATAAGAGCCTGTATCCTTTGAATATGATATGGGTACAACTGCTCCTCGAGGAACATTCTTCAAATTAAGGTAGCATTAATATTTGTTTCGGCAGAAAGTCTTTTAGTACTGGTACCTGGATTTTCTTCAATCCTCCTTAAAATGTTAAGTTCCGCTTCAGGAGTAGAAATTGATCTAGGCCGACCACCACTACCATTTCTTGATTTAAATGCATCAACTTCGGATAAAAATTGATGCAAATTTGTAAAACATTTTGTCACACGGAAGTGCCCGGTCCGGAAATGTTTCGGCATACGAACGACGTGAATTACCATACATGAAATGCATATCTGCCATTTCCACGTTGGTATACATATTCCAAAAACAACAATAACAATATTGACACTTCCATAGCAGACGTGATAAATACGATTCTGCACTTCTAGTCTGTGTAAATAATTTGACTGTATCTTGAAAACGGTTGATTTTCGAACCCATGTTTATGACGACTTTTTTTGTATTGATGAGATCTATAAGTAGGTAATATATCCGAACGTATTTTTAAACACCCTGTATAAACCGGAATTCAGACATTACTTTTTGTTCACTGAAAATACATATTGCATAAAAATTTGTCACTTTTATTAAGACATTTAACAAATCGAATCGCATTGAATCTAAAAACAATCTGCATATGGATAATGTTTAAATTTTCGACGAGCAAATTTTAAATTAGCATGTAATGCAAATGTAGATTTTTCAATGCATTCTCAAAAATAAATGTGGAAACATACATACATATACGAAGGCATATCCCGTGTGATTCACGGGAAAATATAAACCTATCGTTTTGAAGAACAGGCAACCCAAAATACATATCACAAGGTACTGTAATATTAAGATTTTGGCACTGGTCAAGAATATGGGTCCCAAACCATGTTCTAATTTATGTTCTAATTAGATAATGTAAACATTTGCTAACCTAACCTAACCTAACCTAATCTAACCTAACCTAACCTAACCTATCCTAACCTAACCTTGACCAGTAACAGGTTAGGTTAGGTTAGGTTAGGTTAGATTAGGTTAGGTTAGGTTAAGTTAGGTTAGGTTAGCAAATGTTTACATTAGCTAATTATAACATAAATTAGAACATGGTTTGGAACCCATATTCTTGACCAGTACCAAGATTTTTATTGGCGGTTTGATAAATCAGAGACGCCTGCTTGGTGTGTTTGGTATTTTATTCTTCTCTACTTGTAAATGAAGTAAGTGTGAATGAATATAACAAAGTTTGATTTAAAAAATCTAAGTTAAACTACTTCTAATGTCATACTATTCAACCTTCTTTGAGTAGAATGGGTTTTACTGAAGCCAGTAAATTACCAATAATATCAAACGGATATTTCTGATTCGTAAAACCGTCAATCAAAATGTAGATACCGCAGTACCTTGTCATATGTATTTTAAACTAATATCTGCAGTTGGCAAGGCTTATTTTCGATATATAAAATTTCAACACAATTTTGCAGAATGCGTTACCACATTCATCGTTGCATGTGGAACATAGATATTTAACATAATGGTATAACAAAATGTGTTAACATTATATTCTTCGGGTTTTTTTCTCCCAGTCATTGTAAATGGAAAACTATAATTTGTTTGTGGTCTGTTAAGTATGTATTTGGTTGAAAATTTATCGAGAATAATAATAAGTTGTTCAATAATATTGAAATATACCCAGGAGATTAGAAATGTTGCGCGGACATAAAACTGTGGAACCCCACGGAATAAAATTCTTACGATGTACGCGCTTACGACATCAGCCGTTATAACCTAAGAGTCAAATCCTACTACCATCGCGCGCGGTTTGGCATTTAAATTCCGACGTGAGGCAATTTTGCTTCGATGTTTCTGTATCTCTCTAATGTAACACCATAGTATTATAGATTTATTTGAGTTCTAAGATTGCATAACTACAATTTCTAAAAACTCGTAGTTAAACAGAATGAAATAAGTAAAACACGGCAAACAATACCAAAGAGGCAGCTCTGAATCATAATATCGTGAATAACATTTAGATGTCGCAATCTTGTGATATTTATTTTGGATTGCCTATTTTTACTACATTTTTTATAGTTAGGAAAGCAGGGTACTAACTTTAAATATTTGCTTAGGTATATTGCGTTTGAAAATGGCATGTATCAAGACTAAATTCGTATAACGCATCGAGAAGCGAATAAAACTTTTGAAATAAATAATGTTGTTTTCACCTATTGATTAACATTAATCCCAACGAAGTAAGACAAGAAACATTAAAGAATCGTGGAAAGTTAAATACACAAAAACTTCACAGTTAGAAAGAAGGTAAAGCCATTATTCAAAGTCATTAATTATACTGCTATTATCTTCTTAGGGTGCTTTGTCTCTTACGAGACGTAGCGATCTTCTCTCCTATGCCTGTGTTGCGCGTTTAGAGTGCCACAGACATAGAGGACCTACAGCTTAACGTGGGCTCCGAACCACGGGAAGTGTAAACACTTCTACTCCAGAGAAGATTTACTAGGCAGAATACCTCGCTGGTTTGCCATTGCCTTGCGAGGGAGAACGGCCGTTAAAAATCCGATGTTCCGGTACTGGGAATTGAACCCAGGACCCTTAGCGTAGAAGTCTAACGCGCTAACCTCTAGCCTACGGCCGCTATTATACACAACTGAAAAACAATCAACTAATAATTAAACAGTTAATTCCAGTGTAATAAAACGAACATAAACTTGCAAGCTTTTCGCTACTTCAACTTCTCTTTAACAACAGTTTCTTAGAAAATATAGTTATGGTATATTACAAATTAAAAATTACTCATGTCCTTTACAATAAAAAATTGAATAAATGTTAAATTATAAAAAATAGAATCTCTCGGTATTGTAGATCACAGTGCTAGGTTCTTACAGCTGAGTTATCGCAACAATGCTTGACTAATGTCGAAGGCGCGTACATTTACATTTTTACAAATTCAATATTAATCAATAGAGAACGGAATAAATGCAGTTGATTATTGCGGAAATATGCGCAAACTATTTTTTAAATGTATGCAGTAAATTCTGAAAATATGCACTTGCATATGTAATAGCATATGTTCTAACTCGACTTTAAAAACGATTTATGATAAATCGATAAATGTTAAAAAGTTAAAAACAAATATAAGCATTAAAATTCACAAATAACAAAACATTTTTAATACATTTTATTCTATTGACAAAATTACAGCAATACAGAATAATTAATTATACTTATAGTTATCACTACAAAGCAGCTTATGCTAATTTTAAACTATGATTCATTATTATGAAAACATCTTACAACTAAATGTGTTTCTAAAATTTCAAGAAGGAATTTATGTCTTCTATCGGTAAACATGTATTTGTAAATTGAAAACGATCGTTCAAAATCTACCGACGTGCATGGGGCATTTGCAAATTTTGAAATTATATTAGGATCTAAATTTAATTCTTCAACAAATTCGCCATTGAGAACTCTATTTATGTTTTTTAAAACAGCGTAACCAGGATTCTTTTTCATTACCGAATTAAATTTTTCCAAAATAATTGCTCCAATTTCACCTCTTCAAATTCAAATTTAACCCAGGAGGGAGTAGGGATTTGCTACTTTAAAGACACTAAAGATTGTAAATAATTCGGAAATTTCCGTAATTCCGTATTGAAAGAATAAAGCGTGTAATTTACAATAGCTACTCATAACAAGGGCTTACATGTCGTAGGGTATTTTGAATGACATGTCTTAAAAGTATGAATATCTCAAGCTACTCTGAGAACTACATTTCAAATATTAAAAGTAAAGATTTATACAAATACTATAAGCTTCACCAGAAATGCATCATAAAATAGTTGAAACAATCTAGCCAAAACCTTAAACTACAATAGCAGCAAATTACTATTAGCAAGCACAAGTACTTTAGAAAGAATGAAGTATTAGAAGGGATTTAAACGTTCAAAGAAATATTACAATATACAAGATCTATCTACAATAAACGAAGGCTTACTGCTGAACCTAGTGTTTACCCAACTTCTGAGAAAATTAATTACGTTTAGATTAAACTATCTGCGATTTTACTCATGCAAAATGCAAAACAAGCTATGATGTTATAAAAAAAACCACTGTAACAACTAATCAGAAAAAAATAAAAATATAAAATTTATTCAAAAATATAAAATTTATGCATAAATATGCATAAAACGTCTGAATATGCAGACTTTGCCTAAATATACAAAATATGCATTAATTAATTAGTGTTAATTAACTCTAAACACCGTCATTCGTCTACATTATCGATTGTTTCGCAAGATATGCAAAAATTACATTATATGCAGTTTGCATAAAATCCGTTCTCTATTAATCAATGATAACCTTAGAAACTAGTTTGTGATATATTTTCCAATATGTCTCAGGTGTAAAATATTAAGGTTTTCAAATCTGGGGTGTTAACCCTCTATGCACCAGTTAAGATGGTAGGCTATTAATTACCATTTGCAAATTTTCATTATAATATTGCAATTATCAGGAGTTAAAGTATTTAAGTGTTACTTTTAAAATCTCCAAGTGGATTCATCACATTGGTATTAAAATGTTATATTTATGTAACACAAAAAGTATAAGTTCCACCAGGCAGATAAACAACTAATACGATTAAAATGATGTAAATTTTACAGCCACATTGACCTCCACATTTTAATTGCCATTATGATTTGTTGCTTTATTTAACATACTTTGCATTCAATAGTATACTATTAAATAAAATTCTGACTAAACGACTAACACTACTAACTACACACGACTAATTTGCATACAAACTTCCTAAAAAATACAATCATATAACACATGAAACACTTTTATACTAACTGTGATATTTTAGGATGGGGCAGCAGATGCTGGAAGAATTGGTCTTACTATTATTATTTTTGGAATGATAGGTTCTGTGGCAGGTGGTGTCATCCTAGATAAATTTCGTCGATTTAGGTAAAGCAACTTCTGTTAGTAGAGGTATAAAAATTTAATTGTCCGTATTTATTTCAGAGAAACGAGTTTAGTCTTATATGGCTTATCTTTAGTGGGAACTATTGCTTTCACTTTCGTACTTGATAAAAGGATAGAATTCATTTACTTGGTATCGGCTATAATTGGGTAAGTTTTTCTAGAATAAGTATTTATGCTGCCATTAACACTGAGCGTGTTAACAATTTACAGTAGGTTGTAAAGTATAGAGAGGTTAAACTTTCATACTTTCCTTAAAACTTTGTCAAAAGATAACATAAAAGATAGAAATAAGTGAATAATAACAATAAAAAATATTTGAAAAAATTGTCTAGTATACTTAAATTCCTTATTACTATATTAAGAATTTTGCAGATTTTCCATCGCTGGTGTTATGACTACTGGACTTGAAGTAGGAGTGGAACTGACATATCCACAACCAGAGGGTACTTCAGGAGGTCTTCTAACTACTTCTGCTCAAGTATTTGGAATAATTCTTACACATCTATACTCATTTATATTTTATAAATTTAACGATCTGTGGGCTAACCTTACAATGTCCTTTGTTTTAGCTATAGGTATATTTTTAATACTATGCATGCGATTTGATTTAAGAAGACAAAAAGCGAGAAGAGTTGCTGAAATATGTAAATAGAATATATAACATTTTAGACCCATGTATGAACATATCTAGGTGGTCAATTATGACCGTTTATGTTTCTTTATAAACAAAGTTTTTCAATGAAGTTCCTAAAATAAAGTATAGTGAAGTTACGTGGAGTGACCTCGGCCACCAATAAATAGGTTCATGAGTCTCCATCAATGTGTAGCTGAAAGTATGTGTTATATATTGTCTCACTAATGTAACCTTATGTGCAGGCGCTCTATTCTGTTGAAGATATAATTTTACTTTCAAAATTCACAGTAAATAAATATTTTAAGTATACAAGGTGTCTCAAAACTCCTGGGACATAGAGCTACCACGTATTCTAGAGGTTAAAAGAAGTCGATTGGACCCAACTTTGTCATATACCAAAATGTACCGTTTGCCCGTGAGAGGAGTTCAAAGTTTACTTAAAAAATCACATTTTTGTATGCTGTTCAGAAACGTGTGAACCAATTTTAATGAAATTTGATACCTGGACACTTCAAAGGAAGCCACTACTTTCACTAACGAAATAAACCCAAAGAAAATTGGAGAAGGGTTAAAACCACCCCCATCCCCTGATAAATTTATTCACAATTTTTTTAAGGATGATGATACGATTCTATGTTTTTTTTAAGGTAACGACTTATTCATTAGCTTCATTTTTGACTCTTGTAAAAACTCCGTAATTCGTATAGTTTCGAAGAAAAAAAATGTTTACTCAAACACTGATAACCGATATTATTATTGCAGGTTTAATTGTATTACAAAATTTAGTTGGCCGTAGACACAAAAATAAAACAAAGGTGATAATTTTGATAGGAAACAAATTCATAATCAT
>JABXWE010022443.1:0-11910 GCA_014611495.1 Limonius californicus
TATTCTACCAAAGTCGCTCAGGTTCGAATCCTGAGCACCGCACTTTCCCAGGGTGTTTGTGGTGTCTGGGGCATGGGGTTTTTCAAGGGTGGGGCATGTTAGACCTGTGAATAGCACGAAATGTGCTGAGCCGGGGTAAGCTGGGAGGAATGGGAATCTTAGAGTTGCCTTTGGCAACACCACGATTCTTAATATAAAAAAAAAAAACTGTTTCCTCAAACTGTTTGCAAGTTATTGTATTTTTTTTTTCGTGACGTTCCTAAACATTTACTAAAATCGATTGGATCAGGATTCCAAAGATATAATCCTGTAGCACGAAAACCATTTTTAATCGTGTCTAGTTTAATAGAGTTATCTACAACAACTTTCAGTAATGGAGCAAACTTCTACTTTATGAGGTTTTCCGTAAGATTGTTTCGTCTCCAGTCAACTACGGCTTTCTTGCATCCATTTTTCATAGGTTTAAATTCCGAAACGTCTGATGGTTGCAAAATCCGAGTCGCGTATGGATAAAGGGATATCAAAATAATTTTAATTGTGTACACAATTCACTTAATTTATAAGTTAGGTGAGTGCTATGCCCATCAACAAGTAGGGTTACAGGAAAAGTTACTTCCGCATTTTGCAAATCTGGATATAAAACGTTGCCTATGTATTCGCAGAAAAGTTCTCTAGTCAACCACCCATTATCGCTTATTCCTACACCCCAATCATTTGGCACCGACGACACGATTTGAGAAGGTAACCTTTTATAGGGGTATATTACCATTGGTGGTGTAATTATACCAGCCGCAGAAAAGGACCATTACAGTTAAAGATGATTAGCCTGGCCATGATCAATCTCATAGCACCACGTGGTGCAATTACTTTTTTATTCTTAGGGCCCAGCATAAAGTTGGTCTCATCTCCGTTGAATATTTTAGTTGGATCTTCCAGAATATTGTAATATCCTTTTTGCTTTAAATATGCAGTTATTCCATTAAACCACTGTTTGAGATCTGCTTCGTTCACTTTAGAACTTGCGGTTGTTACAGCTTCTGAAGTTCTTGTTGTAATTTTCGGATTTCGTTTCAAAAATGCTTTATACCATCTTTCACCTGGACGATTATCCTTAAATGGATTGTCTCTGGGTGATTTGTAGAGGAAATCTTTCACTGCAACTTGAATATCGTTTCTGCGACGAGGAAATCCTTTTTCATAATTTATAATTATCCATTCAACTAAGACATTTTCCTCATCTAATGAGAGAACTGGGTTTGGTCCATGCCCTATTTTATGGAACATATTGCTTAAACGAAATTGAAGTGTTGCCCTACGAATGTCAAATGTTTCTGTCCCCTTTTTTTTCGGCGTTCTCCCTTCAACTGCTTTTATGACGTTTAATATGTCAGCCTCTTTATATTTTTTTTGTACGACAATCCATCTTCTGATTTCGACATTTCTGATTTTCGGTTTACTGAAACCTGTAGTGGAAATATACATCCTGTTTTTCATATTGTACTTTGGTTGTTTAGTAATAAAATTAACTAATTTAGATAAGAAACGGAATGCAGAAAATCATAAAATAAAATATTTTAGCAAGTTTAACCACATTAGTAGCGAAATTCATAAAGAACTCCCTATTTAATAGGATAGTTATTGGCTTATTAAAAATATAGTTATTGGCAGGGTGCCAACTGGTGAAATAATTAATCATTTTGAGAATTTTCAAAAAACTTATAGTTATTGGCACCTATGCCAATAACTGTTTTTGATGGTGATTTTAGCACAGTTATTGGTACTCGCAAAACTCTTCCAAGTAATCAAGAATAAAATACATTTCTGTGATTCTTTGTTGCATTAAGGTTATATGACCCAATATAACATACCCAAACTAAGAAATCCTACAAACATATCATTCTATAAAGTAAAATTTCTTACCGCTTGCTAATGAATTCAGGAACTTCACCTCGTGGTTAACTTGCTGTTGCAACTGCACACAAACATCTAGTGATATACAATGGTGTTGCCAACCGAATAATACAAAAATTTACCAATCTTTCAAAAACACAACCAAATTGACTTCTACAAATATAGAAACTTCGTAGAATTCATACAACTCTTATTATTAAAATAACTAGAATGCTATGCCAATAACTATTTGGGTGCCAACAACTATATGGTTTACCCTAGATTTAAATAAGTTACTCAACTAATTTCAAAAAATTAACAAATTCCTCAAAATTGAACGGTATTTGGTGTATGCAGATTTAACAATTGAATCCGTTTTCGTAGTAGATATTATCATCGATATTTATTAAAGTAAACCAAAAATTAATCCAAAGATGTACATGCTTTAAGTGTAAGCGTTATTAAATATTTTTTTATTTCATGGCAGAAGTAAAAAACCTTTAAAATATTTACATACAAAATAAATTAAATACAGAAAGTATACCAATAATTAGACACTGGCGAATTATTTTTACATGAAATTTATTACAATATTTTATAATTCCCCGTTATTACTTTGCATAACATGAGAACGGTTTGGATAACGGTTATTATTCCGATAGCAGGATCATAATAAATGTAACACAATTACTTATTCCGTAAACACTTATTATTAACAAAGGAATATTTACTATAATAGCAGTGATTAATTAGAATCGTATATAATATTCAGTTTGAGAAACTCTGACTAGACTATTTCTTCAATATAAATACCTGAACTCTTCTTTACGTAAAATATAGTAAACCACATACTCCACCAAAACCATAAATAAACGGTCACATGTTGCCCTCTTTTAGGAAGATTTGTTTCTCCATTTTCTGTTTCATCTACTAATACGAAAGCAGTGGCAACAAATATGCAAATATCATGAATTATTTTCAGAGTAATTTATTCTAGGAATAAAGAGAGTTCTATTGTTGTACTTAATTTGTTGGTTGACATGCATTTTAAGTGATTCATTGAAATCTATCAGATACGCTAATGTTTCCTAAAAGTTAAAATAATTTAGGCCAATGATATTGGTTTCATTAGGTACATAAAACTTTTTCCTAAATTATTAGGTTTTCTACTACTCAAGTGCTTTATCTCTTACGTAATGGTACGCGCTTCTCTTCTATTCATGCGTTGCGCGTTTTAAAATACCACATGCACAGAAAACCTACTACTTAACGTGGGATACGAACCACCAGTATAAACTGGTTTACCATTGTCTTGCGGGGAAGAATGGACGTTAAAAACCTATGTTCCTTTGCTGGGAAATGAACCCCAGACCTTCGACGCAGAAGTCTAACGCGCTAACCCCTAGCCTACGGCCAGCTCAATTAGATTTTATATTGCTGTAAAATAATCTGCTTTTTTATAAGGAATGTCTGACATTTTATCCTCACATTTCTCAAGACCTTTAAGAATCATTTCAAGGCATTCGTATATCAAATTATCTCGACAAACTGGGAATTATTGGTACCCAATGCATATTTACTTCCAAAACATTGCTTATTTTTAGATTCTTGTAGGAGAAAAACTTTCCGTTTACATTTCATTCTTATTACTGCTGATAAATATAAATCATAAATTCGTTTACCTTTTTATTTTCATGTAAGTGAAAATGATATAAATTCACATTAATAATAGCTATGATGGATTAGTTAAATGCTCGTTCCCAAAAGCTTGTTCCTCTCTATTTCCGACAACGGTTCATTTAAATGGAAACGATCTTTTAAGCAGAATAAACGCATTCGACATTTAATATGTTCCTACTCTCATTTATGTAAATGATCCGTATCATAGCCACTCAGTAAGCCAAGAACATCAGGTAATCTACTTCTCCAAAAGCCACTAAATTTGCTATATAATAGATGTCACCACACGCGCGGTTAGTTAGTTGGTCGCGTTACATCCTCCACCCTCCCATCCAATAACATGCAAATGTATGTAAAACAGCCATCAAATTACATAACACTGAACCATGGGAACGATTTAACATCGCTCCATGCTGCAGTCGGATACTGGGCAGCTTAACGTCGGATTAATCCTGTAAACTGATTTATATTTCGTCGGCCCCTTTCGAATATTGTAATGCAAATATGATTCGCACGCTTTATTTATAAAAATGATTACGTTATAATACTGTCTAGTGCCTCCTGATATATTGGATTATCCAACAAGCACGGATATGGTAGTTCGAGAAGGATCCAACGTTAATTTACGCTGTGTAGCAAAAGGATCGCCGGAACCAGTCATTGCCTGGCGAAGAGAAGGAGGGGAAACTATCAGGCTGCTAACTGGAGAGGAAGGTAAATTTACAGTTTAGAGTTAATAAATGTTTCAATGGGTTGAGAAGCCTGTTCGCACTTTAGCATCATTCCAAATATTACTTTTTTAACCTTGTTCCCTTACGTACAGGTATTATATTTTAAATAGTGGAACAGATGCTTATAATCTAAATTATAAGGTAGTTTCCACAGTTTACGTATGCGTGAAAAGGAGTTTTCAATAAACAGAGGTTATATTAAAAATTTAAAATAATTGATTTCATGTCTACGTTAAACCGTTATCCTTCTATAATTAGTCACACTGAATGTACTCGTATATTTATAACAGAATGCTTTAAATAAAAGTGACTGTAACTTACTTAGACTGGACATAATTAACAAAAGTAAAAAACTTAGATAAAATTTCAATAATTCCGATCTAGAATCAGAAGGGATACTTTATTAGCACCGCATCGTCATTAGAATCGGTTTTCAATTCTAGAACCGAAAATAGTAATCCAATTCAAAAATCAAAAAATGCTTTACTATTCTAGCACAGAATCGATCCTACAACTGCTAATTGCACTTGAATTCAAGAATCCGCAATTTGATTTGGATTTTAAGAATCGAAAGTGAATGAAACACTTTCTCATACTCCCTTCAATACTCTGCAAGTTTGCAAAACTTCCGGTATAACTTCCGACTGTTTAGAGAGAACCTGAATTTATTATTCTGTGCTTTAAACATCTATAAATAACTTTAAACTCATAGAACACCTTTTAAACTAATATAATATCGAAGAATTTGAACAAAACTCTCTTTCGATAACATTTTAATTCATAAATTCTAAGAGCTCTTCTTTGTTACAGTTACGTTGATTGGCGTGGAGTCAATAATTCATTTTAAACAAAACTATTAGTTTGGCATAAAAAACATTAAAGTGCTATTTGGAATTTTATAAATGAATATGGAAAAATGTATATTATAACTTGCACGCAGTAACTTTGAATTGGTTTTCAACAAAAACGTTATTTAAATACAGTTTTTGTAATGTAAAACCCTTCTCAGCAAAGATTACGAGGCTTAAAATGTATTCTAGTGAGATATTGGAAATTTATTGGTTCTGTTTATTCTGTACCCACAAATACAACAACATTCACAATTACAATTGTTTTATGGCAACCACAAGATTTTTTTGCACTACTATGCAGGGTGTCCTGAAAGTAAAGGGACACAGCTTAACTACTGCTTCCTGGGGTCAAATGGAAACAATTAAACCAAACAACAGTATGTACAAAAATGCTTCCTTGAGAAGTTATGACTTCACAGAAGGAAAAATATTTTCAACATTTGGTATATTGAACAAACAGAAACAAAATGGCGGATCATGTTGGGAGTTCATACACATCAATTTGGGGGAAGCCGAACATTCTCAACGTAGAAGCTTTGCTACCTGTTGTAGAGGGCGCTGTCACCAGATTTTTCCCTACCGTTAAATGAAATGTAATCGAGCATGTACATTTTTCTTCTTGGAATAACTTCACGAAACAGTATTCAATCATACATTTTCTATGTTAAAAATAAGGTATTTCTATGTTTCGATATATCAAAAATCTGAGACATTTTTGCCTCCAAAAAAATCAATAAACTCTATGATCAACTTAATACATGGTTCGGGGGTGACTTTGATCGGCACCATAACTTTAGGGTAAAGTAATCATAGATTATGAACAATCTAGCCCCGATTGAAGTTCATTAGCTCGCTAGAAAGACATGTAGAATTTTCATTTGTAGGTTGACTTTGATCATCACCACATTATTTTATTATTCAATAAATAATAACTAAAAGTTATTGTTCTCAGAAAATGTATGCAGGTATTCGGTAGAAAGTGAGTAAGATAGTAACAAATAATCAAAACATCAATCCCTAAAATAGAAACGAAACATTGATTTTTATTTAAAAAATACATCTCAAAATTAAATGTTTTGAACGTCCACCGCTTTCTTCAACATTATTATAATATTTTATTTATATTACATAAATATGGAACAATGTCTTCTGTATTGCCAATAGCAGGTTCCGGCCAAATTGAAATAATCTTCAAAGTCTATACTGAATTCAATTTTCTCTCCTGTTGTAAATGCATTTATCTAAAGTTGGCATGCCTAAAACTCATCTACCACACTCTCGGAACTGCTGGAATATTAGCGTTGGGCAGTAACACTTGTTTAGTTCGCTTATTGGTATGTCTAGATGGTGTGTTCGAAATTCGTTGTTGTTTTGAAATAATCAAGAAGGATACTTTGCATTTGACTTTCTTCAAAATCTTCTCTAACAATCTATTCTGATTGAATAGAACTATGCCTGTGACACCAAAAGAAAATACAAATTTTCTTTGAATAGCTTTCCGTTCCTTTACCTTGGTAGTTTGTTATCGAACTAAAGTAGATTGCAGTAAAGACGAAAAGTCTCTTTTATCAATGGAAGAAAGGGTTGGAATGAACACTCACTTTTTCAACGGTCTATTACATCTTGAAGACACGTTGTAGTAAGTCTTAAACCACAGAAGAACACTTCGCCTATCATCACTAAACAACCTTTAGACATCTACGCCCCCGATGAGATAATAATTACAATTTGGATATAGTTAACAAAGTCACCCCACGCAGTCAATTTTACCCCTTTTTACGGTACGGCTTATATCACAATTTGTATTTTTAACATTGTTATTCTTATGGGGGTAAAGTTTATGACAGGGAAGTTATTTTTACATAAAGGTGTATTTGTTTCATGGTGATAAAATGTACCGTTTTTAAGAAAAACGAACGTAAGCATTAGTCTACCTACTAACTTAATGCATTTGTTATATATTCTCAAGATGATATCTTTCTGTTTGACTATATTACATCGGTATATTGTTGTTTTGTCGACTTATCATCGAATTTATTAAGTAGTTGTGTTGAGTGTTTTTAAATTGTTAATATACGTTGAGAATGTTCGGCTTCCCTTGAAGTGGATGTGTACCAATTTTCAGCTTAATCCGCCACTTGTTTCTGAAATATACCTAATGCTAAAATAGTTATTTTTCTACAAATGTCAGTAAAAGTTTAATTTGTAACGATTGCTGTCATTGTCTAAAATGTGATTTTATGGCACCAGTGCTAAAAGTAATTTACTTTTAGCACTAGTGCTAAAAGTAAATCACGTGATTTACTATTAACACTGGTGCGGTATTACAAAAAAATTAAGAAATTTTAAATCAAAGGAATATTTATTTACATACTTAATTAAATGTACAGTTAGAGAAACTGCAGTTTGAATAAGTAATATGAAGTGGATAGTGTTTTACTTGCAAACAAAAAATTTATTCGGCGCTGTCACGAGATTTGAATTTACTTATCGACAAACGATCGAATTTTCATTACCTTAGCAACAAAAACTTCATGAATAATTAGGTTTCAAAACGATATTTTATAAATTTAATAATGTAAGAAATGCATTGATTTGTACTTTTAATGGTGTTTGTAGAAAAAATAGTGTATGATATAATGTGCTGAAAGTGATTTTATTTTGTTCGAAGGGATGGCACACTCCGCCTTCGGCGTCATGTCCCAAACTTCCCTTCTCACAAAATAAAATGTCACTTTTAGCACTTAAATCATAAATATATTTTTTCTGTTTGGCTTTTTCGGTCCGGTTTGACCTCAGGAAGCTGTAACTAAGCTGCGTCCCTTTACTTCCTGAACACCCTGTAGCCAAGTAAGATTGATATGTCTTCCTGTTCCCAAACGGAATACAACTAATATAATTGTAGTTATATTTACTTGTTGCGTGTGTAAAACCTAATTTGCTTAGTTCGACCATCTACATGACTGACTTTACCATTTAAGCAAATTTTTTAATCCCCGATTTTAAGAACTATTTTAATGTTCTTGTATCCTGCATATTAACTTTCGTATTTCTTAGAAAAATTTTCGATTTCCTTAATTAGTTATGTCTCCAATGTGTATTGATTGTACGAAGAAAAATCCTTGGAAAATAGTTCAGCATGATAGAGCACTGAAAAAAGCGTAGGAAAAAATATATGTAATTAATTAAAATTATAAAACTGGTTTCTCAACATATCGGTTGCTTTACTTTTCCCTTGATATTGATTCTAAACTACCTCGGCAAGCTGTGCCTGAAACTTAACATTTACAAAAATGCTTAAATGGTCATGGACACCTTCTCTTACATCAAATACAAATTTTTTTGATGTAACACAAAATTAAACAAAATACTACGCCGGATATATTATTGAAAATTATTTAAATTTGCTCCATATTTTCGAACATTTATTACCAAAAGATTTTTACACTAACACTATGACACTTTAACTTTAAACAACGGACAACACAAAATCTATTCGCAGCGAAATTTTATATACTAATTACCATTGTGACTATATAACAAACTTTATTTATTATTATATCCTAATTTAAACTAAATATTTACATTCTAAACTTACATTACTGCAACAGAATGGCCAACAGCCCGAGCCGTGTCTTCTAAAGTTTACTTCTTAGGGAAGCGGTAACGTAACGGATGTCACGCGTCAGGGTGGGATTGTAGCCACATTTTAGTATTCGACTAATACTTACTTATACCTTCAAGTGATATGTAAGTATGTCAAAGTTAAATTATAACTAATAATTAAATGAGGGCACAAGTGCTACTGTAACCTCATAACTCGCTTTTGCCGAAAACACCGTGGTATAGTAATACGCCAGAAATGCTAGTGATTGCTCGTCACATTCCCATCAGAATTAGTTTATTTGCACAAAATATGATTAGCAAGCCCTTAATTTTAAACTAATAGAATTTGAAATGTTTATTGATCATAAGCTCTGACAGAAAACAAACCATGTCTTATTTTTGGATTTTAATGTACTAATTATCGACAAACAGCTCCCCAAGAGTAAAAAGGGCATCAAAAGTAATTAAATATCTAGAATAATAAAAACTCGAAGTCTTGATTAGGTTTAGTGAATGCAACGCCATTAATTAATAAAATTCTAAATTACTCCAATAATTTTTTTATAACCTGTTAGTGTTTCTATTTTAGTTGACCCTAAAGTTGTAGATCAGATCATAAAAAATATTGTCATTTTTGAATTAATTGTTTATACAGGGTGTCCCTAAATTGCCTTAAAACCTTCAAGTAAACTTTTTCTACAACCGATATATACCTCAAAATTGCAAACAGGAACTTCCTATCACGCTTAGTTTCCTCATAAGAGCCAGCTAAAAAATCTAAAACTTGGCAACACTGTTGCAACTACTTAGAAAAAACTAAAATCAGTAGGCCAGCAGTTGAAATGTTTAAAGTAATAATTAGGATAAGATGCTTTGTAAAAAAATAACTTATTTCACAGAACATGTTCAAAATTTCTGCCACTAACTTCACGGCATTTGACTGCTCTTGTCAAAATGACCTGTTGGACACGCTGGAGTATTGTTTCATTAACGGTTGCTGCTGCTTCACGTATACGAAGTACTAGCCTTTTTGCATTTTCAATGGGCGTCATATACACCATGTTTTTAAAATGGCCCCACAAGAAGAAATCCAGTGCTGTTAAATCTGGGCTTTTTGGAGGCCAGACCACTGTACTTCCGCGGCCAATCCATTTTCTTGGGTAAAATTCCCTAAGCTAGTTTCTCGTTCTAGCCGCATAATGGGATGGCGCCCCGTCTAACTGCATCCACATATGACGGCGAACAAATAAAGGGATATGTTGGGAGTTCATCGTTTAGAAAATTCAAGTAATTGTTAGCATTCAATTGCTGAGGTAGTACAAAAGGACCTACCAATTTGTTATCTACGATTCCTACCCATACATTGACCGAAAACATAACTTAATAATTTCCTTCATGCATGGCGTGGCGATTTTCATGGGCTCAAATATGTTGATTGTGGAAGTTAAAAATGCTATTTCGTGTAAAAGTGGCTTCATCTGTCCAAAAATATTATTTGCAAATCTTGAGTTTCTTCTATGTTGTTGTAACAACCAGTTGCCGACGGTAATGCGTTTTTCATAATCTTGATCTAATAAATGTTTCACCCTGACTCTGTGGTAGGGATAAAGGCCATCAGCCTTTATGATCTTGTCAACAGTGATTTTGGATGCACCAACAACTCTAGAAACAGCATGCACACTAATACTTGGCTCTTCAGTTACCCGATCAAGAACCTCCTCTTCTAAGTTATTATCTCTAACAGTTTTTGGTCGACCTCTATCCCTATTTTGAAGAGGAAGGATATTTCCAGTTTCTCGAAATCTGTGATTTGCGGCTCGAATTACTATGTGGCTTGGATGTCTTCTATTAGGAAAACGCTGAACGTAAACCCTAGCAGCCTCAATGCAGTTTCCCTCACATTCCGCAAGAATCCAAATCATATCCACGTACTCGTTTATAGTATTCGTCATAATGATGGTAAGGCACAAGTGATCTCAATAACACGAATTAAAGGCGAATTTAATGTAGAATTCGTAACGTCAATTCAAAAGTGATTTACTTGACACACGTGTCAAAACGCAAACAACAGATTTTCGGAATTTTTATCATAGTTCCAATGCACCTGCATTGTTGTCAAATTGTACATACTTTTACCAATAGTATGATTTTTAACAGTACTTCCAAACGAAGAACTAAATTGCTAATTCAATGTTTTGAATTAATTTAAGTTTCCTCATTAAACAAATACATGTTTTACTTAATTTCGTATAACCATTTGGCTAAATTTCTGCACTAAAGGTATGAACACGGAGCGGAGCAAACTTTTTCTTTCAGTTTTGTCTTAAGAATTCGTAAAGAAAAAAGTTTACCTGAACCTTTGAAGGCAATTTAGGGACACCCTGTACTTTTGGTGTGTCGCTAAAATATAAATTATAACTTGAAAGTTTTTTAAGTGTTTAAAAGGATTGAAGACTACTGGTGGTCTATATTGTATATATGCACCCCATAGGAAATTTTAAAGACGAACTCTTAGCGATCTATCGCCTTTAAATTTTTTATATATTAAGTGTCATGTCAGAATATTGATATTCAATTTTACGGAACTGCATTGGAAAAATAACTGGAAACCATTAATATAAAGCGCGATATCAAAATTGAGTTCATATCCTTTGTAGGTTTCTGTGTGTCCAAGTGAATATCATTCAAATAAGGGTGCATAGATTTCCACATATTGGAAGTCCTAGTTGGCCACTTTCTGTATAGAGAAGACGAATTTTTATAATGTATGTTTTAAAGGTCGATATCTTAAATACCAATTCATTTCCTGTACTTGAATGGCAAAAATTCATTGATTACATTGTACAGGGTGAGCGAAACTCGATGTCTCAGCTCTATCATAAGAAAAGGAAAAACGGTAGAGAAAATCTGAAAAGAGGTTCTTAAATGGGATTGAGTAAGGTCCGTTTTAAGCCAAATTTGCATATTTTTCCATATTTGGAAACTGAAGTAATGACGTCATCAAATTTATATTTTCCAGAAACATACCTATATTTTGGCATATTTAAAAAGAGCTAATTTTTCTGAACACATTTTGTAGAAAAACAAATTTGCTATCTTTTTCCATTAAAGAATTATAAGCAAATTTGTAAAAAAAATATCTTATCAAAAAT
>JABXWE010022444.1:0-16998 GCA_014611495.1 Limonius californicus
GGGATAGGGTGGTGTTCAGTGATGAATCCCGATTATGATTGGGGATGCATAATGGCCGTATGAGGGTCAGGTGTAACCAACGGGGGGGGGGACCAACTCATTATTAATAAAAATTATGTTTATATTTTGTTCTTTTTCTTTAAAATTTTAATCAATTGCTACCTTTCAGTAGTTAAACGTTTCTGCCCAGTTTGGTCAAAAAATTCCTACCCCTTCTGCTGTTGGGATTTCCATGTTACTCAGTATATTTTATGTGAATAACTAGTACATGAAATAATAATATTAGTTTGTAGTATTAGTGCTCAGTATTATACAGACTAATATAAAAACAGCACTGTAAGAATGTTGCCAGTCAGGCGCACTGATGCAGCATGTTGATAATACAGTGCGATCTAAAATGATTGAAGATGCCTCTTTATACTGATTTTCTGATTCCTACTTAGTGCTTAATGTGCCCTTGACTAATTCCAGTAGCGTACAACAATATTTCAAATTCTGCGGGAAATAAAAAATTAGTAGTCTGTTCATCAATAAAAATGTTCGTTTATTTAACTTTACACACGTTTAAAAACTTTTGCTTGTAATGGAATACGATTTATGATATGTGTAAATTTTTTTATTAGTGCAGTGAACCTCTATGCAAAAAAACAGTTTAATTACAGTTTAGGTGAGTAAAAAACATAATTTTTTTTCAGATTTGAGTAACGAAGAAGTGTTACGTCGGGCTATAGCGGTGACCTATGATCTCTGTTTATGATTGTGCCATCAACAAATTCTCTTGCAAAATTCAACATTGTACCTGCTGGTTATTGTTAATGTTACAGATATGTAAGCAGTTTTCCTATGTATAAGGATTTTCAGTTTACCACGTATGATAGTTTTGGGAGTTTACCTAACCACCAAAATGGAACGTGTCTTATCGCTGACAAATATCACGTCTAAAATGGCGGCATTGTTAAGGATTTCATTAAATCATATATAATATTGTCGACGCCATTCAAAATCTGCTGGCAACAGCTCTTGAACAACTCAGACTTTGTATGTTTTGCAAGCCTTCTGACACGATCCGTATAAAATACCTTTAGTAACTCAGTTACAAAAACGATTATGTTTATTGCCTGTTTGAAGATACAAACATTTTGATGATTTGTTGAAATTTGCATTCATCCTCTGTTAAACAGTTTGTACAGTGTCTTCTGTCAGCACAGATCTCCAGACGCTACTTGTTTCTTATTATCGTTGAACAAAAAGATGTACGTGCTGACTGAAAATTTCGTAACGGGCAGTTTTACTGAGGAATTACTTTTAGAACTGATTGAAGTAAGAACGATAGGAGTACTGCCAAACACGATTTTGGTCACGTTTTCAGGATCGCAAGTAGGCTTTTAAATAAATTTTCCTCTACTGTGAGCACCCTGTTAAGCTGAAATTACACACTGGGTATCCTTCTTCAGAATAACACTTTGTAATGTGATTGTTTTACATAATAAAGTGAGTATTTACAATCTTTTAGTTTTAAAACAAACTGTTACTATGTTACGATTACAAAAATAGTAACAAAGAGCACACCAAACAAATGGAATAAATATAACGAATAAACGAATGTATACGAATATGTATTGGACCAGAAGGTCATGCTTCTAGTTACACAGGTTTGGTGTAACGAAAAAGTAGACAGGTTGACAGATTAAAGGATTACAGAATTGGTGCAAATGAAATAATTTCCTTCAAGTCGGTTTTTATTTATTTGTCATATGTGTATAAGGCAATCAGAATCTCTTGTTGTCCTTATCATATTGGTGACAAAATATCAACATAAAAATATATTTAAAAGACTTATGAATAATTTATGAAAGAAGCTATTCAGAATTTGGATTATGAATTTACCAAAGCGATATAAAAATTAATTGCACTGTTGCTCTTCTAGTCTAAGTGTTCATTATCTGTAAGTGAATAAAATATATATCGTACTAATCGTATCTTTCTTTGGCGAGTGTTTTGTCTTTTACGAGACGTAGCAATCTTCTCAGTACTGTAGACTAGACTCAACTAGAGGACCTACAGTTTACCGTGTGCTCCGAACGTAGAATGCCTAGCTAGTTTGCATTATTAGTTTGTAACCAACTGTGCCGCCAATAGAACAACTGTTTCTAGAAAAAAAGTACTACACTGCTCAGAACAATTTAACAACACTAATAATAAAAAACAGGCAGCAAAATAACACCTGCAAATATTTTTATATTTCAACTACAATATTTTTAGACAAGAAACCGAATAGTTTGTCACGTTTTTATTTGTTTCTGCAAGTTGAAACGCGATCGCCGCTGGAGTGTAGTAAAGCCCATATCACAATACTCTTGGTCACAGTTCAGATTTTCGCTTTCTTGGTTATTAATGGTGATTTTTAATTTTAATTCCAATGATGAATGGAACTGCACCATGATCTGCTTGAAATAGAAGCTTAGGGGGCCATAGGTCAATTGGAACCTGGACATAGCAAGCTGTTAGCCAACTGTTGGGAGTGAGCCAAAGTGTAATTTCTCGACTTTGGAATCACATTTTAGAAGCTGGAGATGTTTGGCAAAAAGAAGGACAAGGTCGGCAATCATCAACAACACCAAAAGATGACCGTTACCTCGCCCAACTACCACCAAGTAATGGAACTCTTAATGCAACTCAGCTACAAGGTGAGGTTGCTGCTGCTATCAGAAGGCTGGTACCAACACAAACAATAAGAATGTATGCTCGAATACCACTGATTTGCATTTCACTTACTTCAAAGCATAAAAGAGCTTCCAAAATGTGGGCACAGATGCATAGGAATTGGGATCTTAATGACTAAGTACGAGTGTTACCCAGTTACGAGTCAAGATTTACTTTGCAACCAGATAATAGCCGTATTTTAATTTGGTGTGAACCCGGAATAAGAAATAATCCACAATTGGTCCGGGAACCAACACAATATGAAATTGTGATGGTATGGGCCGCGACAAGTACTGCAGGTCATACGGATCGTTATTTCATTCAGAATGGTTATTTACTCCCCAAAGGTATCTGGATGATATTCTGCTACCCATAGTTCTTCTGTACGCAGCTGCCATGCGAGAACAATTCATGTTTATGGATGATAATGAACAACGAGACCAACTGGCTTGATGGAATGGTAATCTATAGAATGGATTGGCCAGCGAATCCCCCTGATAGTAACGCGATCGAACATGCATGGGATGCATTAGGAAGACGTGTTGCTGCACGAAATATGGTACCATGTACAATTCCGGAACTTCAAATTGCTCTCAGAGAGGAATGGGATACGATTCCACAAGAAGTCTTCAATAATTTGACTCCATCTATGCCAACAACATGCCAAGTCTTTTTAGATGTACATGAGGATCATACGCAGTATTAAACTTTGTTTTTTGTAACGATTAATTAATAATAAAGTGTAAAAGTTAATGTTTGCAATTGTTTTTCGGAATAGGAAGACAATATTTGTCTGTACTTCTTTAATCGATTCCTGATACCTTCGTTTTTCAGTGTAATTCAAAATTTTCGAATATCGGCTGCACTGAGCGATAATTTCGGTTATTTTCAAACTGTAATATTTAATTTGAAAGCAAATTTAGGAAATTTGTTTATTAAAGATTAAAGATTTCTCTACTTATTCATACATATCAACTTTGTAATTTATACTCCATAGCGACGATCGCATTAAAATTAGCACAAAAAGTTTAAATATGACAACAAGCATACGGTTTCTTGTTTAAAAATGAAATATAAAAGTACGTGGGTGATTCATCATTTATTGTACCTGATATAGAAGCAACTGACTTAGGCATTCGAAACAACTTTATTTCACAACACAAGCCCGTAAAAGGTTAACACACTTAGAGTATAACAGTGATGCAGAGCTAGAAAAAAACTCCTTGTCCTGCACTGCAAACCACTCATTCACAGCAGCCATCACCTCTTCATTGTTCGAAAAATGAGTTCTCCGAAGACGTTCTTTTAATTTGGTGAATAGGTGAAAGTCTCTGGGGGCCAGATTTGGCAAATATGGGGGTTGTTCAAAAATTTCAAATCCAGCATTGTGGATAGCAGCCATAGAAATACAGCTCTTGTGGTAGGTTAGGGTAACAGCCACATTGGATGTTGATTTCGGACTTGGCTCAGGTCTTCCATTTCAAAATTTCAATAGCGGGGAATTTATGAGCTCAATGTGCTCATTCATTAAAGGTGTATTTGTTAAAGTATGTTTGTGAATTTGACAGGCCTCGAGTATATCCAATTTACGTATATCATCACAAAAGTATAAAAATGTTATTATATTATTTGATGTCAATACATCATTGTGTTCTAATAAGTGTTTAGCGTAGTTAGATTTTTCTGGGTGTTTGTATAAGTATGTATGAGAGCATGTGTTCTTTGTATCTGGTTTCAAAATTTCTAATTGTTTGACCTATGTATACATAATTACAATGCGAACAGTTTAATTTGTAAATACTTAATTTTAACAAATCGTTAGTTGTATAAATTAAACTGTTCACTGTTCACATACACAGGTCAAACAATTAGAAATTTTGATACCAGATGCAAAGGAAACATACGCTCATACAAATACAAACATCCAAAAAATCTAACTATGCTAAACACTTATAAGAACACAATCATGCATTAACATCAAATAACATAATAACATTTTTACACTTTTGTGATGATTAACGTAAATTATATATACTCGAGGTCTTTCAAATTCACAAACACACCTTTAATGATGAGCAAATCGAGCTCATAAATTCCCAGCTATTGGAAGTTTTGGAATAGAAGACCTGAGCCAAGTCCGAAATCAACATCCAGTGTGCTGTTACCCTAGCTACAAATGTTTATTTACTACATTAAATGCTTCAGAAAATGACATTTTGCATATCGAAATATGTATAAAGCAAAATACCTGTTGAAATTGTATATTATTATTATTAAAATATAAGTAAGAATTTCAACGAAGTAAGGCAACAAACAATTAACAAAACTATTAATATTTATTTTTCTATAGTGACTAAATACTCACCATCCACTGTAAAGAATAGTTACCATTTATTAAAAATAATATTCCTAATGTGGGGATTGAATTTGTAATTTCATTCAAATTCTTGCAATAAGCAATCAAACCTTGTTAACAGAACAAAAATTTCATTTCACGGACGCTCTGCATCACGTCATATAATGCCATAACCTGTATTATATAATTGCCATGAGCAGCAATAAGTGATTGCTGAACTGCACAATTCAAATAAAAAAATAATAATAATAAATTTTGGGAACCCTCTAATTTTAGTAAAGACGGTATTTTTGACAATCTTACCAGAACATATCTTTCCTCGGAAAATTCTTTTAATTTTTATATTATTCCGATCAATATTTTGTAATGAATCTGAATCAATTAGGAATGATCAATCACGCTGCTCTAAATATACGTGCGTTCAGAAATCCTTTCGTTTTTCATTGTCGCAGTTACTGTTTGAAAGTAAAACTAAAACACTTTATTTTTATTGCTCAACGAAAGCGACTCCTACAAACGGTACACAGAAGCGGAATAACATGGAGAGTGAAATGAACTTCAATGACACCCGAGTCCACTCCCCTTTCATGAATATTTGCCGTGGACAGTAAAAACTCCGCAAGATTTTCAACATACGTATATGGTTTTTCAGATTGTTAATGATATATAGTTATTTTAGTAGATTTCTCTAGTAATTAACTTTTCTTAGATATCACAGGACATGACCTGCTGATTAATTATTCAATGACGGAAATCATTACTCTGTTTTATTTCAAAAATGGATGGTTTTATAAGTACATTAATGAAAGTAGGACATAATAATATAAAGACATTATCGGTGATAGTAATGATAAAGAAAATCGTAAATAAGAATTGGAAACATTAGCTTGACTTTCGCAATTACTGATTAATCATTTAAACATCTCCATTACAAGTACATACAGTTTAAACGCTAGAGTGCTATTTTTTTTAGTATGTACAGGGTGTCCCACGACGTGAAGTCACTATTTTGTGTACGTAATCTTTAGACCAAATATAGTTAAAAATTCTAATAAAGTTCAGTGGCGGCTCGCCAAGTGAAGTAGGTGAAGTGCTCTTCACCTAAAATTTTCATTGAATAGCGAATGTTTATTTAAAGTACATAACAAATTATTTATCAGCATTACACCTATTAAGAGTCGTTTAGGTATGGCATACAAACTCGTAGATACAATAAGCTTAGTGAAAACAAACACAATACATTTTTTCTGGTCCTCTGGGATTTAAAATTTAATTTTTCTACAGCTGTCTAAAAAACGTGACATTTATGTATCGCTATCAAGTTGCAAAGTTTGTCATTTTTGATTAATGAAAAAAAAATATTTTTTCACAGTTAAAAAATATTTTTTTTTTCACTATGAACACGAAATTAGATTGTTGCCATCGTAACCATATGAACTCAGCGGTAACTTGAAATATCAGAGAATTTTTTGGAAATAATCGAGAAAATAATTATTACTGTTACTTTCTTATTTTTTTGACTGCTGTAGAAAAAAAGTTGTTTGTATTTCGTGCACAATTCGTGTTTTAATGGTGCTTTCGAATGAGTTTTGAGTCTCGACCTAACGGTCTCGACTAAAACTAACATTCTCATGCGCCATTAAAAAAACACTCATTTTGCGCACTTAATACAAAAATAACTATTTTAGTCGGCCTAAACAAAAAATTGAACTTTTAGTACTCAAAAAGTAACCGTTTTTTTGGCCGCTTTATTATTATCCGTTTTAGGGTGGCGCCATCTATCGATGATTTTCCACCTTACATCATGATACCGACATTACCCACAATGTCATAATATCTGAATAAAACCGAATAAACAAACTGTTTTAATCTTACTGTAAAGTGTAATAAATACGTGTTGGTATTCGAATTGTCTAATAATTACTGTTTATAAACATGTCCAGCAGTGACGAAAGTGATGTGGAAATATCCAACACCCTTCCTGAAATAATAAACGAAGCCAACGCTGCTAGGTTAGATTTGCTCCCTAAAAAATCGGCAGAACTCTACGAGAAACATTATATCTTCATACAATGGTATAATGATAAGAAAATTAACAAATACAATGAAAATGTCCTACTCGTTTATTTTTCCACTAAAGCGAAGAACTATAAAGTATCAACATTATGGTCAATGTTTCCCGTAATAAAAACAACCCTGATGGCAAAAAACAAAGTGAACATTGGTAGTTATTCAAATCTAATAGCGTATGTAAAAAGACAGAGCAAGGGCTACAAACCTAAAAAATCCATGGTATTCACAAGATCTGAAATAAACAAGTTTTTATTTGAAGCGCCCGATGATTTTCATCTCATGCATAAGGTTAGTCTGTTCATATAAAATTTATCTAATTCTACTTTTATAACGGACATTATAATGTAGGTTTGTTTAATAATTGGGATGGTCGGGACATGCCGTCAGGAGTTACGAAACATTAACATTGATGATATAGACGACAGAAATGATATCCTTTTAATTAAAATACCTGATTCAAAAACAGGAAAACCAAGAATGTTTACAGTCACAGATGCAATTTGCGATGGAGTAAAGTGCGTTGCAAATTTACCGCAAATACGCAAATCTGGAACCTATTTATATAAATCATAAAACGTTTTCTATTAATTATCGTAAAAGGAAATGCTGTAATCAAGTTGTCGGAGTACACACTTTTGCTAATGTGCCAAGCATTATTGCTAAATACTTAAATCTTCTAAATACAAGCAGCTATACAGGACACTGCTTTAGAAGAACATCAGTATCTTTATTAGCTGACGCAGGTGCTGATATCTTAACTTTGAAGCGTCATGGCGGATAGCGCTCTTCAACAGTTGCTGAAAATTATGTTGAAGACTCATTGTCCAATAAATTATCAATTACTGACAAGATTTTAAATAACAATTATAATGGTAAAAATAATCAAAATAAATTTACTGCTGCAGCAACATCAAAGAGCACATCACAGGTTGTTCATACAAATAATGAAGCTATACATGCCGAAATTACTTCGAGTGCTTATGTAGACCCTTCTGCCTACGTAACGCTCGCCGCTCTTGCGGGCTTAGCCGATCGCGCCCCCTACGCTGAGCTCGCTGTTCGTGTAGAACACGCCGCTTCTGTGGCCCAGCTGATCTCGCCGCCCACGCAAAATATACCGCATCTACGGGCCTAGTCGCCTCTGCCCACGCAATGGTCGCCGCTCCTGCGGGCTCAGTCGACACCACCGGCCACGTAGAATATGCCGCTTCTGCGGGCAGCGGGCCCAATCGCCCCTGCCCACGTAGAACACGCTACTCCAGCGGGCCCCACAGATCTCCCTGCCCACGTAACGCTTGCGGGCACAGCCGATCTCGGAGCTCCTGCAGGGCCATCCCATACTGCAACCAGCCACTGGTCATCTGCAAACATGTTTCCGTGCTTCATGCACCGTTCGACGCCCACCACAACTTCCAAAGGCACATACTCAAAATCTTATCGTTATCCCTGACTAGGGGGTGATGTAGCGGCAGCTTCTAAGAATTTCACTGTATGCATACATTCCTCGAACCCACGGAATGCGTTACTGTAGCAACCATGTTTTCCCAACGGTACGAACAATGGAATCAGCTTTCCCCAAGATGATGTCACGTCCGCTGGGAAGGCAAGAGGGGTTGAAGAACGCATCCCATCAATACGAAGACTACCACTGTAACACCGGCACTACTGCAGAGAGGTCGATGGTATCCAAGTTGTTCATATTTCATTATTATTATTATTTGTGTTACGGTAGTTTTGTTCGTTATTTATTAAATCTTAAGACATGCACAGTGTACATTTATTTAGTGCAACCGACACTAAAGATACATTCTCTTCCCTGCCTATGTTTTGATCTCTGATTTGACCCGTGTCCCGTCTAGGTATTTTCCCTATGTTTCCTTCCTGTTTTCTCTATGCTGTTTTCTTGCTGTTTGCTGGTGTAGTCTAGGGGGAGATTAATTTTCCCGTCAAGCTAACTTATAAGATGCTTTGATTAGGTTTTTTACAGTTTTTTTTAGTCAGTACAGGTGAATACCAATAATACAGTTAATGTTCAGCCCTAGTCGTGATATTAAGGAGTATTTCATACAATAAAACTACAAAACCTTTACAGCGTTTTATTTATTAAGTGCAGCTATGGTAGTTAGATTACGAACCTGTTGCTACAAAAAATAAGCAATACAACACAATTCAAATGTTTTTACATGCTGTGCAAGTATCAAACAATGTTTCAAGTAAATTTATCCACGTTATTTAGTTTTCAACATATCACTTTGGATGTTCCTTACTATGAAGTACATGAGATTAAAATCATATCTAAGCATGAATTCTAAGTAGGTACCTAGTGAAGTTGCAATGCACTGATTTTTAGGTACCCAACACCAATATATTTTAATTCGGATGTAGGTGTTGTGTACGTTGTCCTCACTTAAATAATATAACCCCATTATCTCTGCACACAAGTACATATTATCTGTAGATTAGTTCAATAACAGGGGCTATTGTTCGTTTGTTGTATCGGCAGGAACGGTTAGGCGACAATATAACTGCGCCTTTTTTTAAAAGAAATTTTCAGATGACTTGTATGTACATTTTTTAATAAATGAATTGATTGGACTATTAGAAGACGGCCCACTTGACGTTATTCGACGCATTTGGCTTCTGCATGACTGCGCACCGCCACATTTTAGCCGAGTAGCCCGAAACTTTTGAGATGAACGATTCTCTAATCAGTAGGTACGTTGTGCGGCACCTACAGGCTGGCCTGCACGGTCCCCAGATCTAAATGTATTTGCTTCTACCTAAAGGGTCACTTGAAATCTTTTACTTATTCCGCACCTATTAGTGATATACAAATACTGCGTTCTTATGATATGACATGCGACTACAAATCCGCATTCAGGCAGAAGGTGGCCGTTTTGAGCGCTTCCTAAAATGATAGTGAAGTATAGAAAATATTATATTTTGTTCAAAATCAATAAACAATTTAACCATTAAATATGAAAATGTTATTTTTCCTTTAATAATATATACCTATCTTAAAAATTAAGGCTGCTATGAATTTTTTTCACTGTTTTGATGTCGTAACAGGTCCCATTAGTTATGGTACACCCTGTATGTACCAAGTCATATTTATAATCTAGGCACGTATAGTGTTTTCCAATCGCCGATCCATGGACTGGTAGCGATTCGCCCGATATTTGTTGTACCCTTCCGCGGAAAATAAGGGAATATTAAAACTACTGGATACAATAGTATATAAAAAAGAATTCGTAGTCAAGTTCGTAACTTCCGGCTTTTCACAATGCTCTATGAGAATATGGGTCCTGAAACTGACCATGTTCTTATCCAACAAGATGTAAAATGGTCATCAAGAGTCAAGACACAAGATCTTGTTTCGTTTTTTCAAACTGAAATAAATCAATTTTTTCATGAACAAAGATCATTCCACTTAAACTTTTTAAAAGAAGAAGCTTCAGTGGCTAAGCGTGCATATTTGGCAGACATACAAAGTGATTTTTTAAAAAGTCAATTGCAGCAAGCCTAGAAAAAAAGCTATTCCGTCTGCAGTCTGCTGTAATGAGCTTTGAATGCCATTTACCTGTATGTCAAACTGTGTGACAGTTCAGGTATTTAAAAACTTTAGCCCAACAAAATGTGAAAATGAACAAGTATTTAGTTGCAACTGATTTGTAATTTATTAAGGTAAGTAAATTACAGGTTTTTCGTCAAGATTTCAGCTATGCTGTTACAATTTTCATATTGTCAGATTCTAAAGCTTAATACGGGACAATCCCTAGGCTACTGCAATTGACTTTTTAAAAAATCACTTTGTATTATCTCTTCTTAACAATCTCAATTTATTTCTCCAAGAAAGTACGAAATATATTTTTGCACTTTTGAATAAAATGGAAGAATTCCAAGATAACCTTTTGTTGTGTGGACAATGTTCGGTTGAAGAAGACTTTAATATGTTTCCTTATCTTAACGATTTTTTAACTTCAGTTGACATTAATTGGAAATATATCACCTTTGTAAATGTCAGAGCACTGAACAGTGTTACCTCCAGGATGAAGAACCTTGGCAATCGAATCTTTCATGTCACCCTATCCTCAAAAATCATATCAATGGGAATTTTGTTTTTAAGTTTTTAAATAAACTAAAATTAAAAAATTTGTATATTCAATTTTGAAGTAATAACTTCTGCATTATAAATACCGGCGCACATTTTAAAATATTTAAATAATTATCTAGTATTTTTGAATTTGTTATCTCGTTATTGTTTAAACCAATAAATATTTGTGGAGCTTAAATGACAGTTAACAATACAATCTGTCACGTTAATAAGTGGTTCAATTGTTTTTCAAAGCATTCGCGATTTTCTAAATTATTTACACTAACTTTCATACGTCAACAATCTTTTGAAGAAGCACATTATGTTAGTTAGCAATTTAAAAAGCTAATTTTTTTATCTATTTCTATTCTATATAATAGTATGAAATTCCAATATGGCCGCCATAAAAATAAAAAAGTTGACTGTTGCAGCTTGAAATGTGGCACGCCTAGAAAATTTTTGTTGACATTATTCAACTCAGAGTGGCCAAAAACATAACGGTACCAAGTTTGATTGAAGTCAGTGGTAAGGAAGATAATTTTTTTCCGAAATCTCAGTTTTCAGTTGTTTCGTAATAAGTCCGGAACGAATCAAAATATTCAGGATTTTTTTGAGATTTTCAATCGGCATGAAAAGGCGGAACTTTTCTCTAATTTAATCTACATCGTAGATGTCTCTTATCGTTTCCTGCCAATGTTGAGCATCGAAAAATTCAACACCCTGTATAGTAATCATTTTGTAAAGGATGGTTTTTTCTTATTTCATAAGTATATATTTCCCACTGCATTTCATTTACTAATCCATGGGTTTATTTTGTGTACTTGATCATTAATTTTCGTCGATTGCAAATTCAAGGCAACAATAATGGCATGCTCTTTTCTGGTCAGTTTTTAGCACTTGTTTTCTTTCTTTTATTGTTCGAAAGACTACTACAAATTTTCTAAAGAATTACACTCATAAGAAACTAATATTTGTATAGCAAAATAAGACAGTCTCATATAAACACCCATTCACTAATGAATTTTATCCCGTTTCCGCCAGCCTCTTATAAATTTAATTGCGCCATCTATATTCGCTGGCCTATAACAATAGCTTAAACTTTCACATTAAAAAATGCATAAAGCAAAAGCAAAAAAATAGCTGTCCTCTCTTTTCCGACTCGGAGTTAGTAAACTTAGTAAGGCAGTATAGTACCACATTTTCCTTTTACTGAGAGAGAGAGAGAGGTCTAGTGTGCGATTTCCTAAGCTATCGGCCCTGGCTCCGGTTTTCCTAGGTAAGGTAAGGTGGGGTAAGTGTGTATCCGGGGTAAGTGTGTAAGCTCGAAATAATTCTTATTCCAATAATATACAGGTACTGCAATCTATGACGCACTAAATAAAGGTTCATAAGATACCATTGTAACCTAGAACCGAAGTTAAGATACTTGCTATATTGGCGGGAATAGCTAATCTTTCATAACCTCTTGTCGTACACAGAGCACATAGTTGGTAGATGTTTTTTCATCGAGTGACATTATTGTTCCAAGTTAGCTTTTTGAAGTTTTTTTGTTACAAATAAGGTAAGAAACAACTCAATTTTAACCTGTTGTAGTTATTTTTATTTTAGACTAAAATGTTTATTATTATTTAGTACTAGTACACACTTGCCACGCTCAAATTCAACTCGGTAGAAGTGTGTATTATTTTTGCTGGGCATGTGTGTACTAATACACACTTTCCCCATACACGATTACCCGTTGCTAAAACTATCCTTTATTTCGGGAAACTTTGTCTCAGTCATTACATTAAAGTTAAAATGGGTAGAATATATGTAAGAAAAATCAACAGGGACAAGTCTTACACAAAAGAGGACTTGAAACCAGCTATGGAGGAGGTCGAGAGTGGAAGGAGTACCGCATATAAGGCTAGTGCTAAATATAACATACCAAAGATGACACTTGATTACCACATAAGGGGCATAAGAGGGAAAAAAAGTAATACCCAGGGTAGGAGCACAGTTATCGCATTAGATGAAGAAAATAAATTGGCAGAGGGAATAAGAACAATGGAAAAATGGGGATGGGGATTAAGTAGGGTGGAAATATTAAGAATTGTGGGTGACTACGTTAATCGTAATCGAGGTATTGGTAGTATTTACGGGTAAAAAATCACGGAAACATTATATTGGTCAAGTTGTATCGACAAAAAAAGAAGATGAAGAAGTAGAAGTAAAATTTTTACGAAAAGTCCCTTCGTTAGATACAAATGCTACAAATTCGTTCATCTGGGCTGATCCTGAGCAATGTTCTTTCATTGGAACTCAAGAAATTATTATGGTTCTTCCAAAGCCAGTTGCTAGTAAAAGGGGTTTGCATCGATTTGGACTTTCTTTTACAAATTATAATGTTCAGTAATAATATAACTAAACCAGTATTCGATTTATTTAAGTTAATAGCTTTTGATGTATTAAACATGTTTTTTGTTACTTTTAGTTTTTAAGAGAATGGCCATTTTTTGTTGAACAGTTTGTAACTCAAAGAGTTTGTAAGAAAACAAAAAAATTTTTTTACCAGTCGAAAAATAAAATATCACAGTTTTACACACTTACCCCAGACTTTGTCATTTCTTGATATGTGCATTAAATTTGGCTCGCATACACACTTCCCCCGTTTTACGGGAAAGTGTGTACCATGGGTATTAAAAAAATATATGAGTAGGAATAAATACGAAAAATTGTCCATAATGAAGTTTTATTGTAGAGACTTATAGGCAATACCCATAAGTGTATTATGCCTACATTTGAAATCTACAACTCAAGTGCTTTGTTTAAAAATATGGTATATATATGAACTTTCCAAATATTGCTACACACTTACCCCACCTTACCTTATATACGTAGTAGTAACAGGTGGATATACGGCGCAACTTAGTTATACAAGGCGTCTCTAAAAGGTCTGTGCACAGCGCTACCTGAAACCAAAATAGGATAATTTAACCCAACTTACTTAAATACAAAAGTGTATGGTTACGGAGGTACAGCTTTCTAAAGTGAGACTTGTCCGATCACTTTTTACATAGAATTATGCTAATAGTTGGACCAATGTTTTGAAATTTTATGTGCATACGTTACTCATCAAGGTAGCACGTCAGAGCCTAGTTTCGTTGTGATAAGGGCACTAGAGGCGTCTCAAGTGGGAGGTTCAGGTATTGTTTTTCTCAATGTCTTTTACATTTTTTTTTCTTATTTTTGATAAATTCTTATTATGTAGGCAAACTGCCGCAAATAGATACTCTTGCTAAAAGTCGATAAACAGACAATAACAAAAGCTCATATAAACATTTGTCTGCAAACGCTTAATTTACAAGATACAACCCAACAAATGTTTTATTTAAACATAATGTGGTAGCGTTTTGTAAACACCTTTTAGAGACACCTTTATATCCCATATTATCTAATTTACAACACTTTCCCGTTCCTACATTCCTGTTGCTAATGGAAATTATGCATTTACATTATCAGCTTCTGTTATAAATAATATATGAAAAATCATACGATTAAACTTTGCCCACGCTTGCACGTGGAACAATTAGTTCGCAACCATTCTAGCGTAATACACCTAGTAATCATTTGCCTAGTGTTGCTACAAGTTAACAATTTGTACCATTTACGAGACACTTAATTATGACAAATTATTATACTAATGAAGAATCGAAGCTATTTGCCCAAATACATTTGGGGGAAACGGACGAAATTCGGGACGAGCTGGTTGAAAAAATCCGGGAATGGATAGGAGAAAACCCAAAACTTCGAGCAAAAACGGACGAACAATCGATCTTGGCGTTTCTCCGAGGATGCAAGTTCGATTTAGAAAAAACCCAGCAAAAAATCCACAACTTTTACACTATGAAAACAGAACGGTCGGAATGGTTCGTAAATCGTGACCCAGCAATAACTGAAATAAGAGAGCTTGTGCGGCTGGGTGTGTTCGTGCCACTTAAAAAATACCATAATGATCAAATGGTTGTCATTATTCGAACGGCGGCACACGATCCGAAAAAGCATAAACAGGATGACGTGTTTAAGGCGGGAAAGATGATCTTGGATGTGGCCGTGAAAGAAAATTTTGAAAACGCTACTGTTTATGGCGTTTCCGCTATTTTCGACATGCAAAACGTTTCGTTGGGGCATGCCCGACAGCTGCCACCCCATGTTATTAAAAAGGCGGTGTATGCGTGGCAAAATTACCACTGCAGACCAAAACAGCTTGAATTTATAAATGCGCCCTTGTATATCAACGTTGTGTTAAGGATTTTCAAAAGTTTTATGAAAGAAAAACTTAAACGCCGCGTTAGAGTCCATTTTTCGGGTGCGAATTCTTTACACGACGTTATTTCCAAAGACATTCTTCCTGCTGAATATGGTGGGACTGATGGTACTATGCAAGATCTAATTGAATACTGGATTGGAAAACTGGATGAATATAGAGACTGGTTTATAGAAGACGAGAAATATAAAGCCGATTTATCAGATTCACAATAGAAAATAATTTAGGTTTTGGGTGCTGTAGTTTTAATATTCGGTTTTATTTAAGTTACTTTGTTACTTCTTAAACTTATTTTTGGAAACTTTTGTTAATAAAACTGTGTTGGATATTAATCTCTAATTTAAGTAAACACAAAAAGGTTTTGTAATGGTTGCTGCTTAATTTCCTGTTGGAGTATGAAACCTGAAATACAATTTTATGTACACACAATCGAATTTAACCTAACTTTTATGAATGATAAAGATAATTAATTAATGTTGTATCTAGAGTACCGCTGAACGGTAGTCTACTATACCGTGAGATCGAATAAGCTTGTCCAAAAAAAAACTACCTTCTAAGTAGTTATCAATGTTTCTTTCTAGTGTGATATTAGCCACACTGCGCAATACGTTTGTTCCGTTGTTTGTTTATAATTGTTTCGTGTGTTTACCTTTCTTAATTTTACTTTATATTCTTGGACGCTGTTATTATTATACAAATAGTATTTTTCAATATTAATTAAGGATTGTTAAACCAAGTTTACAGTAAGTACAGTGTTTCCAATTAATTGAAAACAGTAATAATTGTTTGTAAGTTTAAGGTTATGTATTCCGCTGAACACAACAAGCTTATTATTGAATCTTATTTCCGCAATGGCCAACGCAATGAAAATGATGGTGAATGGAAATATTCAGTAAATTTGTGTGTAGATGAATTCGTTAATCGTTTCCCCGACGTCGACTTTGATTATGATAATTTGAGCAGGCATGTAAAGCGCATCGTACATCGTTTCCAAAGAACGGGTAGTGTTGATACACAAAAATCTCCTGGAAGACCAACCCTTTGAACTCAGGACACATTAGAGGATATACAGACACGTATCGAACGCAGCCCTAAAAAACCATTACGACAGTTAGCGCTACAATCAGATGTGTATTTTGTAAACTATAAATTTTTGCATATAAAATTTATTATAATTTGTAATTGCAGGGTTAAGCTATGGAACG
This sequence comes from Limonius californicus, assembly GCA_014611495.1. Classification (NCBI taxonomy): domain Eukaryota; kingdom Metazoa; phylum Arthropoda; class Insecta; order Coleoptera; family Elateridae; genus Limonius; species Limonius californicus. The sequence continues at coordinate 16,737 of JABXWE010022444.1, forward strand.
TGTCAAAAGGCAGTAAGACGAAAACTGCATTTACACCCATATAAAATTTCAGTAATGCAAGAATTACTTCGCCCCGATTATGAAAAACGTGTGCAGTTCTGCAATTGGTTTAATCAAAATTTAAATAACGATGAAATGCTGGATTCAGGTTTCTTTTCAGACGAAGCCTGGTTCCATCTCACCGGTTACGTAAATAAACAAAATTACAGGATGTGGTCTGCAGAGGCCCCTGAATGGTGAATTTTTACAAATTCCACTGCAT
>JABXWE010022445.1:0-27398 GCA_014611495.1 Limonius californicus
AGATTATTGAGTGTTGATTTGCCTTTAAGGTTAAGTATGATTACACACCAACATGTTAACTCGTCGAGTCGGACCCTGTTGTGCATAGCACAAACTAGCCTAGCCTTGCCTCACACCACCTCTACACTGCACAAATGGTACAACCGAGGATCACGATCACGATTTCCTTTTAATATTCTGTTAATATAGGGTATCTTAGAATCCAATACTATTTTTTTTTGGAAATTTTAATTCGATCCACCACCTAAAGAAGAGATTATATAAACAATTATAAGTCAACAAATTCTTAAAAACCATGCTTATTTAATTGTGTGCCCTTATCTTGCTTCACCTTAGATATAACAATGTTTGTTTTTCAATTATTTGTAACTGAATAAGTTTTTATTGAACTGTTATGTTTTGTTGTTTTCCTGTTTAAGCCTTCTTAGTTAAGCTAAAACATTAAAAATGCTTATAACAAAACCATCTACTGGAACCCCTGCATTTAATAATACTAGCAAGAATTACCATATGGCAGTGGTGTCAAACTCATACATGAACACAAGCCACCAAATTCAGTTTAAGAGTCTGCGAGTCGCATACAAGAAAAAACTCCCAAAAAAATGTTAAGCAAAAAAAAGGTATTTTATATTTATTCGAAAATAACTCATTTATATTTTACATTTCTTTTTTCTTTGATTAATTTACAAAATATTGAAAAAAAAACATTAATTCCAGGTTTTGTTATCAAATGTTGCGTACAACAGCAGCAGACATCGTGGTAAAACGATTGCAAGACAAGTTCGACCAGGTTATGGAAAAATGTGAAGGACTTCAAACGCGAGTTACGGATTTAGGAGTGGAGAATAGAGAATTATCTAATAGAGTAGATCACTTGGAGCAATACTGTCGTCGTAATAATATTAGAATTTTTGGAGTAAAAGAAGAAAAAGGGGAAAATGTAGAAGACATCGTACTGGAGTTATTCGACAAAAAGCTGGCACTGAAGATTGAACCCGTGAATATAGACCGCTGCCATAGAGTTGGTGCCATTAAAACGCCAAATACTAAACCCCGAGGAATAATTGTTAAGTTTGTAAGTTATCGGTACCGTGATTTAGTGTTTAGAAGCAAGAGAAAGTTAAACGAGCAAAAAGTCGTTATTAAAGAAGATCTAACGAGAACGAGGATGGATATTATTACATGTGCCGCTGAACAATTTGGTTTTGTTAACGTTTGGTCCAAGGACGGAGTAGTTTACATCAACAACAATGGGAAGATTATGGCGGTAAAAACCATGCAAGAGTTGGAGCGATTAGCTGCGAAATGAGTGACTGTCATACGTACCCATATTATGTGAATACGCTTAGGGCACCGTGTGCTTGTCTTTTTTTTTATTTTCTCTGTTTTTTACCTATCTACATTACATATTATTAATTTTCATATATTTTTAATTATTTTCTTTTTTGATCTTATAAGCAATTAATCGTTTACGTCTGCCTGAAGTGTCTCAATCTATGAAACAACAGGTTCTTCAAGTTTATTATCAAAATGTACGGGGACTTCGAACTAAAACGAGTGGTTTTTACAGAAACGTGTGTGCGGCGGGGTATGATATGATAGCTTTATCTGAAACGTGGCTCGAGCCGAGTATTTCTAATTCTGAGTTGTTCACAGATGATTATGATGTATACAGATGCGACAGAAATCCGGAGATAACAGGTAAAGTAAGAGGCGGGGGTGTGTTAATAGCTGTACTAAAAAAATATAAATGTAAACATCTTAATTTTGTCAATATTGGCCTGGATTCAGTCTGGGTATCCTTTAACTTACGTGGTGAAAAATATGTAATAAATGTAGTATATATTGAACCCCATTCTCCATTGATTAATTATGAATCTTATTTTAATACTGTTACTGATTACGTAGAACTTAATAACAGAATATTATTATAGTAGGGGATTTTAATATACCTCTTATCACTGGAACACAGTTTAATCTTTTGCATGGTAATAATTTTACTAAAGCACTTCTAAATTTTATAAATGTAAATAATCTTAAATCGTTAAACAATGTACCTAATACTAATGGCAGAACGTTGGATTTGGTACTGTCTAATTTAGATATGAACATTGAAAAAGATGATCAACCTTTAGTTCCAATTGACGTTTTTCATCCTGCACTTATATCGTCCTTCAAAACAATCGTATGTCCTGCAAACAATAAATCCAACTCAATTGTCTTTTGTTATAACTTTACGAGGGCAAATTTTTTGAGAATGTATGAACTGTTGAGAGACGCTGATTGGAGTGTGCTTGAGAGTTTTGATGATGTAAATAAATGCGTGGATAAATTTTATGCACTTTTTTATAACGTATTAAACATAACAGTGCCCAATGTTAACCGTTCAAGTAGAAAGAAATATCCGGTTTGGTTTTCCGTAGAAGTAAAGGAAATGCTGAGATTGAAAGATTATCATCGATTACGTAAAACTAATTCGAATTACCACTTTCACGAATTTAAGCGACTCAGAGCGCTAATAAAAAATAAAATTGAGCAAGATTACAAAAAATATTTAAACGAGGTGCAGGATGGACTAATAAATGATGTGAACAACTTCTGGAATTTTGTAAACAATGCCAAATCCAATCGTAAATTTGCTAATGAATATAAATATAACGATAATAACTTTGATCAAGAATCTGCCCCGACTGGATTTGCTACTTTCTTTGAATCAGTCTATGGGGAGGAATCAAAATATGTAATTAACTGGCACTCAAATTTACCCCGTGAAAATTTAGATATGTTAATTATAAATGATTTGGGTATAGATGAAGTAGTAAAGGCTTTTAGACAATTGAAACCAAAAAAATCTGCGGGTCCAGATAACATTCCACCTTACATCTTCAAGGCATGTGTTGATAGTTTAGCATATCCCCTAACTATCATATTTAATTTGGGCATAAAAACAAATACATTTCCTAGCATGTGGAAGATGACAAAAGTGACACCTGTTCATAAATCAGGAAGTTTGCAAGACATTTCCAACTACCGACCTATATCTGTCCTCTCGGCTCCAGCAAAGATTTTTGAGCATGTCATTTATAACAGATTATATAAGCATGTCGTACCTATTATACGAGATGAACAACATGGATTTGTTAAATCCAAATCGGTTCAGACGAATCTGGTATTGTTTGTCAATTACATCACTGATGCGTTTGAAGCTGCCTCACAGGTTGATGTAATATACACAAATTTTTCAGAAGCATTTGATCGAGTTGATCATGACATTTTGTTAGGCAAACTTGTAAATTGTAATTTGTCACAACCCTTAATATCTTTTTTCGTAACTTATCTACAAAATAGATTGCAGTATGTTGGAATTTGTTCTGAAACATATAATATGCCATCTGGAGTTCCACAAGGTAGCAATCTAGGACCTCTTTTATTTCTAATTTTTATTAATGATATAACTAAACGCATAAAATATAGTAAATGTTTGTTATTTGCCGATGACTTAAAAGTTTTCAAGAATGTGATGAATTTAAAAGAGGCGGAGATGTTGCAAAAGGACTTAGAAGAACTTGTGAACTGGAGTCACGAGAATAAACTCTATTTCAATGCTGGAAAATGTAAAAAAATGTCATTTACCCTTAATAATGCGCAATACATGAATTCTTACATGATGAATAATAATCGCTTACAACAAATCGAGACAGTGTGCGATTTGGGAGTTACTTTCACCAAAACCTTAAATTTTCAAACACATCTAGACAATATTATTAGTAGTAGCATGAAAAATTTGGGATTTATAAAAAGGCAGTGTTCAAATTTTCATAATGTACAAGCTATAATCACACTTTTTAACTCCCTGGTGCGGTCGAAGCTGGAATACTGTGTTATAGTCTGGGATCCTGGTGGTATTATGCAGAGCAGAAATATTGAAACTGTTCAGAATAAATTTCTGAAATATTTGTATTTTAAAAGATATAACAGGTATCCTAGTTTCGAATCGTACCATGTAATTAGACAGGAATTCCAAATAGTCAAACTCGCACAGAGGCGTGTTATGCTGTGCACTATGTTTCTGTATAAACTACTCAACAGGAAAATCAATTGCTCCGATTTATTATCCTTAATCTGTTTTTATATACCGGCTTACAGATCTAGAAACCAAATACTTTTTCATATTCCTACTTGTAGAAAAACTCAAAATAAAAGATCGCCTATTGTCAAAATTTGTGCTGAATTTAACAACATTAATACAAATTATCAAATAGATTTATTCTCAATGACCGAATGTAAATTTAAAAGAAAATTAATTGAAATTCTTAATGAGCAGCTATGGTAGGACCTGAGCGATTTATTGCTCTGTGGATTATTTTTTTTTATATATATTTCTTTTGGGGGGTTGTTCTTTCTTTTTGTTTTCTTTTTCTTTCTTTTCTTCTCTTCTCTGTTTGCAAGCCAACGATGGTATATTATTTTATTTTAGTTCTTTTAACAGAACACTGTAATTAGGCAATGCCTGTTTTGTTCTGGTAAATAAATAAATAAATAAACAACAAAATTTAAAATTAGTGAAATGAAAAAAACATGAAACCTGACATCTTTTCTCAGAAAATATTTTATCAATATGGGGTGAAATTTTTGCGATAATGGTGTTTTCAGTATAGACGTTAAAGGGCCAGAAGAATATATCGTAAATGGTTTAGGAGATGCTTTAAAAGCAGAAGGAATTTAATGTTAATCCCACCCTGTGTAGTCATATTAGTATTTAAAAGGGAAAATAATTCTTCACATAGGTATGTACCAGGGGTGAAAGTAAGCCGGAATTCTCCAGAACGCCGTTCCGGTAAATGATTTTGATACGGGACTTTTTTTGAAAAAAAAATCTACAACAAAATAAATGAAACCAAAATGATTTCTCATTCGAAAGGAAAGTCATCGTAGGTTCGTTCCCCAGAAGGGGGTGGGTAGCTACAGGGGTTAGTCGGGTTCCAAACTTGAACCCTCAACCCCTCTTCAGCCAGTAACGGGAATGTAAGAATAGGCAAGACCAGGATAATAAAATTTCATGAATGATTCTGTCCCTTAATTTACCTATATTACCCAGGAAAACCACCAAAGACCTTAGTCACGACAGAAGCCTGGAGGTTCGAATCCTATACCTACCGATTAAAAGGTAAATAGGATACCGTTGCGCCACCCTCCTCAGTGCTAACATTTCTCACTGAAATCTGTGCTCCTTATTTATTCGCCCGACGATGGATAGCGGGCGGCTGGAAGTAGAAGCACGGTCAACACTCCTCCGTTGCACACGACACCAATGTGTACGTCACAAGCTTGTTGTATTTTGTTTTTTTTAAGCGCTCAATCAATTGCGTTCCAGCAAAACATTTTCAATTCAGATAATAACTCTTGAATAGTTGAAGTATATTTGCTAAAATCGCAACTGTGATATAATTCTTGATAATTTTTCTAAGTACGAAACACCAAACCACAATTTTTTAGTTGTTTACTTTTATTCCAAGTTTTAGCTGAAATGCTTTAATGCAACTCCACATAAATGTGAAAACAAAATTTCGGCTCTAAACTCTATTTGTTGAGCATTGAGCTAGAACGTCAACAAACGCACTTGTTTGACTCACCCGAGCGCGCGCTGTGATTGGTCTACGCTAGATAACGCTAATGCCTCATTACTTAAGGAGTAATTGACGCTCAAAACATTTACTTTGCACTCGTAATTACCGGGTTAAGTTTGTGTGCTTTTTGAGCAGTGCTTATCGGTTTTCGGAGCGTTTGTATAGTACCTGGTGCTTATTTTCCTAAAATGGAGCAAGTTGTTCCAGAAACGTGTAATCGTAGGGGGCGTCCTACTACAAAAGAATTCTGACAGCGCGAGTGTTAATTTAGAAACGCAAGGAATATTACGTAAATACACATCCGGTAAATCAACGCACCTGTCAAGAGTTTGTTTACGTTCTAGCTCAATGCTCAACATATAGAGTTTGGAGTTATAAATTTATTGCCATAACAACAACATAATCACGTAGTTTGTTCCTTTTCGGCAGCGGCGAATATACCAGTGACCATAAAACTATGTTCCTTACAAGATACTACTATAATTTGCAATGTTATGTACATTATATTTTTATTGGTTCCATTTTATTATTTTAATAAAATCTACTTCAAGCTTTGGACCGCTGGCCACATATCAGGGTCTTGCACGTGGCCCGCGGGCCGCATATTTGACACCACTGTCATATGGTGTTACAAGTGGGAGTTTGAGGTTTTGGCAAATCAAAAGGTTCAAACTCTTCGTTACCTTCAAAACAACAAAACGTACGAAACTTAAAACTGTTTTCAATTTAAAAATCAAAGAAACAAAAATTGTAATCCCTAATTTTGCTCAAATAAGCAATTTTTACTGCACAAGCAGTACAAACGGGGATCATGATAATGAATGAATGAATCAATTTTTAGTGTTTATCAATAATCACAGAACACAGAGAAGTAAATGTTTTACGTGTTTACGCCGCCGCACCGACGCTAACCGCACTTTCTTTCATATCTCTCGCGTCCTTCGTTCATTGATTCAAAATAAATAAATGCACAAAAGAGCTACGAACATATGCATCAACCTAATACATATTATGAAAACTTGATAGAATTCTACATTCACAGTCACATGACGATTATTTTCTCATAGATTGCACATGCTCACACACAGATTTTCTCACAAAATTCTAGTTTGTGTCATACATGTTTTGCAAATTTTTATACATTTTTCTGCATTGTGTCACGCTAACCTAAATCTAAAAATATAAATTGGTATGATCTTTAAGTAATCTTCCTAAATTGTACATGTTTTTTTAAATGAAATCTTAGGAAAAAAAAAAGTTTGATACTGTTTTCAACACATCCTGTACACATTTTCTTAAAAATTCACAGAATATTACGCGCAAATAAACAAGGAATAATTTAAAAACAGTTTTTACCAACAGAAGCATTATTAAAGCAGTGGTAGAAGTTTAAAGTCATCAGTTTTATTAAGAAGTTCAATTTTTTTTTGAAAATATATTATTATATAAATTTGAGGTCAACTACTAACAGTGATTAAAATACCAATAATTTACTGTTCTAAATTCCGTAATATTTAGAATGTAAATTATCTATTATAAATCATTCCTTAAATAATCTTGCTAAAAATCGCTAGTTTGGCATGCTATTGATACCTTTGGTGCGCTCAAGTATCGCCACGGACCTGGTGAATATTTACAATTTTTTCAGATATAAGACAACTGTCTGCAATTCGGACTTACAATAACGAAACTTTCATGTTTTAAAACCTCAATTTCTAGGGATCTCATTGTTGAAAAGTGAAATTCAGATATCCTAACCTTACCAGAAAACACATAATAGAATAATTAAATACTTACATCACAGCACCAACAGTAGTTAGTACTAGCTTAAGAATTATTGCCAGCACGAATAGCACAAAACAATGCAAAAAGCAGATAGTTACAAAAAGCGAAGCAACATTCACATGCATTTAAAATTGTCTACTTTACCTTTTGGCAGTATATTCTATGCATATGGAAAGGAAGTCTCACATTTACCTGGTAAAAAAAATCTATACACTACTAGGCTAAGCAGGCAAACTTAAAACCATTACAATATGAAGATAATCTCTACGGTATGACATGATTTTTAAGAGTGATGAAAAAGAAACCCATAGGCGACTTCACAATAAGAAAATTAACATATATGGTACTGTATTCATAGATTAGTTTACGGTAGTTAAACGGTAGGTCCGCCGTGTTTCTACCTTAGCGCTGAGGAGAAACACGTGGCAGAGAAGAGGCCGATGCCCAGCAGTGGTACGGAAAGGCTGTTGATAATTCATAGATTTAAATTTGATAGACCTAAACATGGAGTGTTACCGTGGATTATTTGATAATCTAGATAATTAGAGGTAAAATGAACAATTAAATATTTTTGACAAAGCACCCTAACAATATATATGTATATAACAGCTCAAAAGGCCCTAAAGGCCCGTGGCTTTTTCGATAACTTTTTTCCATCTTTCCTATCCATGGCTTGCCGTTTCCCAGTTATCGATATTTAGTACGTCTTCTTCAACAGAATTCCTCCATGCTCTCTTTGGCCTTCCTCTTCTTGTCTTCCCACGCATCTTCTCATCTGTGACAATTTTTGGAACTCTACTATCGGACATGCGCGTTATATGACCTATCCACTTAATTCGGGGTTGTTTGATTATTGGTATGATACCGGTATTATTGTAAAGGTGTTGTAGCTCCTGGTTTGTTCTTTTTTTCCATATTTCTCCTTGTTTTACATCCCCATATATTATCCTTAATATTTTTCTTTCTGAATTTTTTTAACACTTTCCACTTTCAGGACCCATGTTTCGCTTACGTAGAGAGCTACTGGTCTGATTAGAAAGGTCTTTTGTGCTCAGGATTTTCATCAGCAAGCCTGCTCTTTTTGTTCTTTCGATTTCCTCCCTTTGGTTTAATGCTACTCCTAGGTAGATGAAATTATGTACTCTTTCCAAACTGTATATTTCCTCTCCCACTCTTACTTCTAGGTTCTTTCTCTGTCGATCCTTTCCTGCCTGCACTATCATAAACTTTGTTTTACCTACGTTTATTTTTGGCCCCACTTTCTTTGATTCTATTATAAATGTTTTTGTACATTCTTTTAATTCTTCCTGTCTCCTTGCTATGATCGCCACGTCATCCACAAAAGCCATGCGCTGATGGGAGTTCTTGAATATTTATCCATTTCTTTTAAGTTGGCATTTCCTTATTATCGTTTCCAGTACTATATTAAAAAGGGTAGCGTATAAAGGGTCTCCCTACTTGAGTCCCAGGCTTGATTGGAATTCTTCTGACTTCTTCTTCTTCTAGTGCTTCTCAATTTCTGAGGTTAGCTATCATTAGGGCTATCTGTATTTTTGAAGTTGCTGCTCGAAACAACGATGTCATCGACAGCCCCCCATTAAATTTAACTTGCGTATATGTTTCCTGCAGCGTAATTTTTATTAAGGTTATTAGTTCTCCTGGACATTCCAAAGTGCTCAGTACCTTGATTACTTCGCTTCTTCTCAATCTATCGTAGGCCTGCTGCAAATCTATGAATATGACATATACTTGGGTCTTCTTTCTTTCTATTTCTTCTTGTATCATCCTTAGTGAGTGTATTACGTCTACTGTTCATCTCTTTCTCCTGAATCTGCATTGGTATTCTCCTACTACATTTTCTGCGAATTCTTTTATTTTCTTTTCTATTATTTTGGCAGTTATTTTGTACACTACGCTCAGTAAGGAGATTGGTCTATAATTCTCACATTGGTTTGTGTTTCCTTTTTTGTATATTGGTACTATCACGTTTTTGCTTCATTCCTTTGGCATTTCACATTTATCCGAAACTTTTCTTATTAGTGAATATATTCTTTCTGCTAGCTTCTTTCAACCATATTTCAAAAACTCTCCATATATTTCGTCACTTCCTGGGCTTTTGCCATTCTTTAAGGTTTTAATGATTTCTTCTACCTCCTCCATCTTGGGGGGAAGTCGACTTCTTGCTTATTTATTAGATTCGAGGGTATGCTGATCATGTTTAGTTCGTCTTCTTTTGCCGTTACTCTAATTCTCTGTAATATTCAACCCATCTTTTTAGTACGTTCGGTTCTGCTCTTAACAACTCGCCTTCTTTGTTTTCCACAAATATTGTTTTTTGAGGCCATCCTTTTATGATTTGTACTGTTTTCTTACAGAATAGTCGAAAATTCTGCGTGTAGCTTTCCTCTAATTCTTCTATTACTTTAGCTTGGTGTTCTCTCCTTTTTCTCCTGAGTACCGCTTTGGCTTTCCTCCTTGCCTCCTTGTAAGCTCTGTTGTTTTGTTCAGTATTGTTGTTTAACTACTTAGGCTTGGTTTTCCTTCTCTCTTTGACCGGTACTTATTACCTTTCATTGTTTCCCTTCTCTTCATAATTTCATTTGAATTTTGTTTGCCAATTCTTTTTATTGTACTCCATTCTTTTTCTAGGTTTGTTGTTTGCTCCTCTTTTTCTATTTCTACTTGTAGTTCTCTTTCGTGTCTCGCCTTGATTTCCTCTTTTGCTAGCTCTTCCAAGTTCAGTTTCTGTGTTTGTTGCTTGTATTTCCCTTGCAACCTTGGAATTTGTAGACGCTATCTGCGCCCATTCCCCGATACGTTCTCACTTTATTTAATGTGTGTGCATGCTTCTTTTCGATCAGTATATGGTCAATTTGGTTCGTTACCTTCCCATCAGAGCTGTTCCATGTTCCCTTATTGATGTCTGCGCGTTTCGAAGGTTGATTTTATTATTAATTGTTTAGACATTGCAAAATCAATGTGTATTTTGCTATTTTTGTTGCTGCTGTCATGATTACTGTTTGATCCTATTGTTCCTTCATATTGCTCCTCCTTTCAAATCTTTACATCAAAATCACTAATTAGTATTTTCACATCAAAGTTTGGTAAGATATTGTATAGCAGTTCTAACTCTTCGTAATACTTTAGCTTGTCTTCTTCTTCGGCTACTTCCGTTAGCGCGTGACAATTGATGCTGCTTATTTTCCGGTGCTTCCCTCTCTTATAAAGCTTAGCCTGTCATTTATTCCTCTTGCTTGTATCAAGGAATTCTTTAAAGTGTAATAATGAATACCTTAATTCTCAAAGCTAATAAAAGTGATATGAAAACCATAATGAATTTTGTACAAATAAATATGACTAAAAAAAGTTCCAGAAGCATAAAGTTAGTATTTTTGTAATATAACTGTTGATGCATATTATACTAAGACAAATTTCTGAATATTTTTTTAAAAGTATTATACCATGACAAAAAAATATTTTAAAGAAATGTTCAATGGGATGGTGCTACCACAACCACACTGCTTAGGATAGCATAATAATGATGGTCTACTATTCAAATATAATTTTTTGATTCTCAAGGTAAGGTTCAGCAAAACTGCTCTTGCACCTACCAATAAGATTATACGTGGTATTTTAAGCCAAAAAATTGAGTTTATAAAGAACATGGAAGATAATTATAAAAAGTCAAAAGATATTCGTAGGTGATAATTTCTATTAATTTCTATAAATGTGATATCATTTAATGTACATGCATTACAATATTTTATATACATTTTAATTAATTCAACAGCATCATAATCAATAGTTTTTTTAGCAAAACTCCAAAATGGGTTCATTTTTAATCACTCCATTTACTACTACTAAACACAAGGTACAGTTAATAGTATTATGTAATGATGTTTTTAATGATGAAAACTATGATGACAACCAACATCTGTGCTCTACTACATGTAAACACAATGTGGTTTAGTTTTAATGTGCATATTACAACAAATTACAGTTTAAATATGTATAAATATGCCCTTCGCGGTTTTAATATTAAAAAAACATGAACTGTTAAATTTTAAGACAAAAATCACAAAAATCTACTTGGATAGATTTCAATTTTAAATTCAAAGTAAGTTTTAGAAAAGATAATTATTAAATAAACAAGAATTTCACGTTTTTTTTTTACAGTAATTTACATAGAGATTGTGAAAATAAACCTCATGACACAAAATGCTGGGAGTGTTTAGAAAAATGAAAAATGTAAAAAATTAAAATTACGAAATCAACACCTCTTATTGACTACAACACATTTCTTTAATTTCTGAAAATGTATATACAATTTTTTTTAAATAATTCCATAATTCTATACGGTCTTATTAATTTTACATGTCTCAACATATATTTGGATTATTAGGAAATACAGAAAAAGAGTTTAAACTCAAACGTTGGCGTATGGTGAAAACTTACGAAGGTGGTTCCTTAAAAAAGGAAGAACTGACATAAAAACAATAATTCCAATAGTAACGACAAGAAAAGAAAAGAAATGAAATGCTATGCTAACAAGATCAAACAATAATACCTATGGTGCTACAACTCTATAATAAAAACCAGTTGCCTGTGACACGGGAATGGTATATTTCGTACAACAAAAGAATAGGGGGGAAAGGAAAAGGAAAGCAGAAGAGGAAATAATGGAAAAGGACTGAGGGAGAAGAGAAGAAGAAATGGGAAAGGAAAAAAGGAAGGGGGAAAAAGATCGAGGAAAAGAGAAAAGAAATAGGAGAGCTGTTGCAAGAACGTGGGAATGGGAGTCATGTGAGTGAAGAAGAAGAGAGAAGAGGAGAGGAAGACGAAAAGAGGGGAGCAAATAAAAAAAGAGCAAAAGCATGAAGAAAAGGAAAAGGAAGGGTTTGAAAAAAGGAAAAGGGGACTGTAGAAAAGGCGGGTGAAGGGAGGAAGGGGTTTGCATTGCATTTTACAAAGGATGCAAAAACTTTTCTGTTCTTTGAGGAGATCAGGCGACTCTGGGGAACAGATGATCTTACGGCACATCCATTCGACGACTGTCGCGCTACGCGACCTCGATGTTCGCGAATAAGAAACGCGCTTGCGTGCAATTTCGCCTCTTCCGAAAGGCAACCCTACGCTCCGGGCTTTGAAATTATCCACATTAACCAGTAAAACGCACAAATGATGGAAATCTGCGGAAAAAACGCATGTTTGAGCAATATTAACTTTAAAAATTCACCTATCAGTTAATCATGATATCACCGTCGGGTTTGGTTTGTTAAAATTGGAAGATATTCACCTATCTTTTACATAAGTAAAATTAGCCGGCCGTTTTTAGCGCCGCCTCGACAACAGCCGCAATGTCGGTAATTGTGTGCCCATGAAAATTAGAATTTCGTGTTATGGACGGTGGCGTTCGTAAACGGCAGGCCGGATTCGGTCGGTTGCACGATATGTCGTATTCCCATGGGTTCCAGGTGTACCTGCTAAAGAGATCCCCGTTGCCATAACAACAGATCGCGACCATGCAATGGATTTTTTAAAGTTATGTTCATTCGAACACGCTGGGAACAACAACCATATATAAAAAAAAAAGAAGATTTAACAATAGTGGAAAGGAAGATAATGAGAACAATACTGGGACCAGTCCTCACAAGAAATGGACAAAAGAAAGTACAGAAAAATGTAGAAATAGAAAAACAATTAGATGGAGAAAATATATCTAGACATAAAAAAGCAAGAAGACTAGAATGGGTAGGTCATACTATGAGAAGAAAAGCAACAGAAATAACAAAGAGAATAACAAACTGGACCCCCTAAGGCCAAGAGTAAGAGGAAGGCCAAGAAGTAGATGGTGGAATCAGGTGGAGGAGGATATAAAAACATTGAAAATTAAAGACTGGAAAGTAAAATGCAAAGAAAGGAAAGAATGGAAAAAAATTACAAAAAAGCCAGGACTAACATAGATTTCTAAAACATATGTACAAGAGGAGTAACATCCACCTCTTTAAATGGATTAAAGAACGTTTCGCTAGCCATAATCCCCCGGGATTGAACGGCTCTGATGATAATGATGATGTTCATTCGAAAGGTTTTGGGCCGGGTTGTCACACACGTAGCGTCATTGTACTCAGAACTCTTTATGCAACAGCCGCAAAAAACCCGTCCTGGCATGTTGTTCGGTTACGGAGTTACGCCGCCTCCTGACGGCTGACGGCGTAACCCTATTGGAACAGTTCCGCGCTACCTGATAGTCTTCGCAAGACTCTTTCCAACGACGCATTTCTTTAGCTCGTCTCTTTGGGAAAATACAAGAATCGAGAAACTTTCTTTTTTGAAAAAAAAACGCTATAATCGTATTCGCTTTTCGTACCGGAAACGGTCACTGGCAGAAAAGGAAGCGAAATATGCAAATATGTTTTCGCAGACGGGCCCGGAACAAGTGCCGCTACTGTTCATCAGTCTTAAAGTAGGCCGCCGAATTTTGAGTCAGCTGTCTCTCGACCACGACGTTTCGGCGTTTTTCGCCCTGAAGACGATCGTTTTTGGCAATGACGCTTCTAACCAAAAGTATAGAGCTAAGATGGCTTTATCGAACCGCTAAACCGCATCAATTGACAACTCGACGATGGGTTCTCGAGACCGATCAATTTCGATAGTTTACTTGACAGCACACGGGCAGCGCCAAAATTTCGCCTGGAGCGTTTTTCGTCCCACAAGTTGTTAGCGACGGTAATTGACTACCTGGCAAAAAATTTGTCCCAATAGGTCGAGTTAAGCCGTCAAATTTGACGAGTGCGCCCGTTTTTTATACTTTTTGATCTTCTTATCATAGAGCTTTCCTGCGATTACTATTACATTTAAAATATTTTTGCTAGAACATACAAGAGTAGCAAGTATTATTTTAAAAAATTCCCCTGACCACACTTTTACTCTGTTTGAAACTTACTTAGTAAACACAAGAAAGTATACAGCTTAAATTTATAAAAAGTAATATATTTTGAACTGCCTTTTGTTTCTAAGCGAGTTGTTTTTTTTTTAATGGGAAAGCTTAACAAGCTTCTATAGTACAGTAACTCATCAATTTAAACTTTTTTTCTGTCTTACCTACTACCTAATATACAGTGCGTTTCAGGAGGAATAGCAAATATTTTAGATGGTAGCGGGTGGTGGACACTTTCCGCGATCCCGGCAGAGATAGGCCTACTTCAGGGAAGCGACCCTGCCCACGTGAGCCGTGCTTTCTCCCTCACCTCCAAATCACCGAGGGATTCTACACGTCCAAAATCCCTAAATCCTACAAAAAAAACCCACATCACATCCATACCTACATCCTCCCCTGGCCAACATGCAATGGCAAGCGTGGCCTTGTAAATGCCAACATCCCTCCATAAATGGAGGAGGCTATGTCCAGCAGTGGACCCTGAGAAGCTGAGAAGAAGAGAAGAAAAAGTATGGTAGCTGTATCTTCATAACCATTGAGAATTGGATACATGTTTACATTAACTGTTTTACTCAAAATAATCCACATTACCGCCTACTAAAATATTTACTATTCCTCCCTAACACCCTGAATATGCCAAGACATGTAATACAATCAGACATTAAACAAGGTTTTATTTAAAAAATGTATGGTAATGTGGGTTGTATACAGGGAATTTTTCTTTTTAGTATACATTGCCTATGTATACTTTTAAAAGAACGCGTCAATTACGCCTATTGTGTAGGCAACCAACTATACCCACAACTAAAAAACAGAAGCAAACGTCACGGTAGTTGTGAATTATTTGAGTATGAAGGTTATATTGATGCAGTGTTTATATTAAATCAGTATTTCACCCTGTATGTAGGACACAGATGATGACTTTTTTGTTAAATACAAATATCGACAGGGTAATGTTTCTGTAAGGACCGTGAACATCGTATTTGCTAACTATAACGCAAATACATCAGCGGCAAAGTGGTGTAATGGTTAGCATAGCTGCCTTCCAAGCAATTGATCAGAATTCAATTCCCGGTCATGGCAAACTTTTTTTAATTATTATTTTTTGTTATAATAATTAATTATGATTTCTTCAACGTAGTATAAAATATTTCATTTCATTTCTTCGGTTAAAACGTGATACTTCTAGTTCTTATTTTATGGGAATTTATTACGCATTCCTCTGATTTAAATTTTCTAACAATTGTTTATACGATTCGAATACAAGGAATAGCTCTTTCTGGATATTTTACTGAAAATAAGTCTCTCACAGTTCTTAAGCTGTTTCCATTCTGGTACCACATTAGAATTTCCACTTTTTCGTCTTTACTGTACATGGTTGTAAAAAAAAACGCAAGAAGACACTAAATAAAGATTAATTTTATTTTTTAACATTGAATTAATTTGATTGTTGTGGTGACAGCATGCTTGCATTGTCTGTATAGTTGGTTGCCTACACAATAGGCGCAATTGACGCGTTCTTTTTAAAAGTATACATAGGCAATGTATACTAAAAAGAAAAATTCCCTGTATATTAAACGGGACTCTCAATTTAAAGCTTATAATATGTACTTTAAGGAACATTACGACCTCTTTGTTAAAACATATACACTCACATAAATAATTTACATAAATGACCACTAGTTTCCCTTAAGAAAATTTTATTACAAAAATGAAACATATTTATCCTCAAACCTACAACTACAATTAAAATACTGATTAAGAGTAATGTATAAAAGTGGTATATACAGATGACTTTCCAGTTATCGAAAAGATTACAGTGAACATGTTAAAAAATCATATCTACCATTTAACTGGAACCCTGGTTCTGTTTGGTCGTTAATGCAAGCAAAGAACTTAGGGAATAAATGTCCAGCAAAAATGCTTTGATTTATTCTCTTTTAAATGTAATCCCAATTATAGTTACAAGCAATCACTCATTATTAAGCATCAAATCAAAAAAATATATAACAATCAATGAACCACCTCATATAAATCAATTTTTAATCAAAAGACATTCCTTTTGTGGTGTGTAATGAGCAATCAGGCAAACATTAACAAGATTAACTAATTAAAATTAGTGGATTCACACTTTCCACAAAAATTATAAGTTAATTAATGCTGTACGCCATAAACTAAAATTTAAACTAACCTGCTGTTGAAGATCTTCATGGTCATTCTTGGCTTCTTCAGTAATGCGATCACCTTCCCGACACAGTTCCTCCACTAACTGCAGAAGTGGATGGTCTGCACTGGTGGCACATTCGGCCACCATGCTCCTCGCACGGTCTTGCAATTCAGATAAAGTTGCTATTCGATCGCCTGAACAAAAGCCACAAATTAACTGACTAATGTTATTAGATTTTCAAATATTTGTATAAGAATTCAAATGTCCTAAAAAAGCAATCTAAAATATTGATTTATAATTTGAATAGTATGGAATTTTTAAATAAAGACTGAATAACTGTTAAATAAAATTCCGAGTGATCAGTAATAATTGTAAGAAAGAGAGGTCATACAAAATGCAAGTTTGTCTGAGATGAATTCACATTTATTTGGTGTTACTAACAGTATAGTCCCAGGGAGTTCAGTTATGGTAAAATTTGGACATTTCCCGACCCGTTGCAATCTCTCTGAAGAAGGCCTGTAATCCACGCTGTGTCCTTACCCATGCAGAAACAAGTCTATACTTTGTACTGCCGGTCTTGTTACAAACTACCTGTTATTCTTTTACAAATTTCTCATCGTTGTATTCTATTTTAAAATCATAACATAACCTCATTTTATTTTTACTCAATATATTTAAAACCATATTTAATTTAAATTTGAAATTTGTATACTATCTAATAAAATCTTTCTATATTTTACTTAAATAAATAAAACAATAAAAAATAGCACAAATCCATGTGTTATCCACGAGTTCCCTTCATTACAATTATTTCAAATCACCTTGTATATTGATCTTACCTAGACTAGGTGTACCTAGCTTTGGATTTTCACCATACCCCTCTGATACTATTTCTTTATGTCCATTTTCAATCAGTTCAGAAATTTTCTCTCGTGCCTTGCCTAAATCCGATTCTAGAATTTTTTGTTTTGCAACTAATTGTTCAACTTGAGCATCTAAATTTGCTCTTTCAGCGTCCAAGCTCTGACAATAGTTTTTTGCTTCAGTCAACTCCGAAGCCAAATCTCTTTTAATCTGGCCTTCTGCAATTAACTGTCTCGTCAGAGATGTTATTCTGTCTTGCAAAGAAGCAGATGAGGACTCCATTGGTTTTTCCTGATTGTCTTCCAATTCAAATTTTTTACCTTCAGCTTTAGTAAGATTAGTTGAAACAGCTAATATGGCATTGGCGTCAGCCCTTAATCGTTTAAGACATGCCCCGAGTTCATTTTTCAAATCTATAGAAATATTTGAATCTAAACTGGATGGAACGGAACTGTCAATTGTGGCCATGAGCTCTTCAAACTTTGGTGTGAAGTGGACCCGCTTCTTATTGCCGTTTGTTAAACTGTCGCTACAAGTTGAATTACTTGATTCATTTAAATTAATTTCCACTTCCAATTCTGTAAGATTTCTGTCAAATCCATGCTTCAGTAACTCCTCAACTAATGTGTTATTCAGCTCCTCTTCGCATTCAGAAAAGTACTTCATGAGTTGTCCAATTAGCTGGCGTAATATTGATGTAGTCTTTTTAAGATTGTCTCTGCAGAGAAATCAGTTAAATAAGTTAACATATTGAAAACACATGTGCTCTTAGTTAACCAGTACCACAAAATAATAAAAAAAATGTAGAGGAGCAGATATAAACTCGGATCACTTCCTAGTGAGAATAGATGTGAAAATAAAGCAGTGTCTGAAAGAAAAAAGATGACAAAAACGGAAAACAGTTCAGTATGGAAGAGTTACAAAAAGTAGTACAAAGAGGAAGTAATAATACAAGAATATCAAGAACGAGAGTAGGAAGTACACCAAAGCGTAGAGAAAGAATGGACGAAAATGGAGTCAATTATCCAAAGCGATTCCACTCAGAGTACCAGAAGAAAGAAACATGGTGGAACAAAGAATGGGTATCACAGTCAGAGTTAGGAAATAAACTCAGGGGCAAAGCATTACAAACACAAGAAGAAGACAAACGGGCATATGAAGATCAGAGAGAGAAAGTTAAAAAGATAAACAAACAGAAAGAGAGAGCCAGAAATCAACAGATGGTTAATGAAGCAGAAGACTATTTTTATAGAGAAGCTAAAAAACAAAACAAAGAAATAATCTGACATTATACATTAAAGATACAGATGGGAATTGGATAGGTGGGGAAGAAAAAATGAGAGAAAGGTGGAGAGAATATTTCTACAAAATGTTAAATAAATACACAGAAGAGGAAAAAGAAGAGGAAGAAGAAGAGGAAGAAGAGGAAGAAGAAGAGGAAGAAGAAGAGGAAGAAGAGGAGGAAGAAGAGGAGGAAGAAGAGGAAGAAGAAGAGCAAGTATTAAGAGCTGAGATAGATAACCAAGTCACAGAACTTGCAATAGTAGAATTAGAAAATATAAAGAAGCTAAAAAGTACCAAATCCCCGGACAACATAGAATAACAGCAGAGAATATAAAATACGGCAGAGATTATCTAAGAGACAAAATATATGCATCAATACTGACAATCTGGAGAGAAGAAAAAATTCCAAAAAGCTGGGAAAAAGAGTCAGTAGGTAATACCTATCTTGAAAAATGGAGACAAAACAGAGTGCAACAACTATAGAGGGATATCCCTGCTATATGTGATCCACAAGATGGTAGTGATACTAATCAAAGTTAGGTTAGAAGCAGTAGTAGAGCCACAGATAGAAGAATACCAAACAGGATTCAGGAAGGGAAAAGCTGGTGGGATTACTGAATACGACACTAA
The DNA here is from genome assembly GCA_014611495.1 of Limonius californicus. Taxonomy (NCBI): domain Eukaryota; kingdom Metazoa; phylum Arthropoda; class Insecta; order Coleoptera; family Elateridae; genus Limonius; species Limonius californicus. The sequence goes on from JABXWE010022445.1 coordinate 19,298, forward strand.
AGAAAAAGACACATAATGTACGGCTTAAAGGAAAAACATCAGAACCCTTTGTAATCAGAAGAGGACCTATGCAAGACCCCCTTTCAACAATGGTATTGACCATGGTACTGGAGAAAATTATCAGCGATAGCCAATTGAATAGAGGAGAACATATAAAAGCCATCAAATGGTAGGCTACGATGTGGTCATAATAGCTAGAAATGAAAAAGAACCACACGCAACAACAAGAATGGTAGAAGCAGCATATAACATGGAATTACAAGAACCCAACAGAAAATCAAAACAAGCAGAACAAAAGAAGTGCAAGATACAAAGAAAAAATTAAATCAAAGGCTCACAACTGAGAAAAATGAAATTTGAAGAGTTTATTTACTTTGGAGCAAGAATAACAAGCAAAGGTGAAGAAGGAAAAGAGATTGATGCAGACTAAGCAAAGCAAACAGATGCATTGGAAGCAAAGCAGATCTCAAAAAGTACAAAGATAAGAATCTACAAGACAATAATGATACCAGCAGCACATATGGTTGTAAAACTAGAATACACAAGAAACATAAATGAGATGGGAAATAAAAATGATTAAAAGGAAAGAACCCTCGACACATAAGATTTACAAAGAACTGAAGACTAATAAGATAAGATCAAGAAGACTACAGTGGCTGGGTCACATACAAAAAATGGCAGAGCATACAAGAAGTAAAAAAAAGTAGGAGAGCACCAGACTACAAGAAAAAGAGAGGAAGACCAAAGAAAAGGTGGTGGGAGGCTGTATTGACAGATTTAAAAGGAAAATATAAACGACTGGAGGTGCAAAGCCAAAAATAGAAAGTTATGGAAAAAAAATAACAAAATTGTGCACCTAAAAGGTGTACGATAAGTACATATACCAAAAACACAGTAAAATAGAGAGTGTCCACAAGGACATTATGGACAATTAATGAATATGGCAAAGAAAAAGAATGGACACCCCCAAGCAAAACTTTTAAATGGAAAAATACCCATACATATTTACAAGAAGATGACCATAAAATATAGATTAGAAACAACGAGTACAGTAAGACCTCATTTAACGCTACCCCGATTAATGCTGACTAGACATGACGCGATTTTTTTGCGAATCCTGAAAAAACCGCTGTATATTGCATGATTCGATACAATGCGGTTCTGTTAGAAGCCTGAAAAAGCGTAAAATTTGCGCTGATTCAATTCATTGCAGTGTTTTCCATGATTCTTATAATACGATTTTTCCTGAACCCGAACCTATCAACTAAAAGTGACGATTCTACATAGCTGTAATTCCCTTAAACCCTAAATCTACGTTTGTCCCGAGCATTTTGTACCGTCACCCGTAAAAAAATAAGGGCCTGTGGTCAGCTGATTGCATTTATGTATTTTTCTACCAATAAGATTTAAGTGACTAAGCAGCGCGAAATATACGGTTGATAAAAATGAGTGCGGGTGAGAGCTTGTTTTTCTCTGGATCTCTCTCGCTCGTCCTTTCTCTCTCGCCCTCTCTCTCTCCCGCCCTCTCGCCTCCCCCTCCGTCGCGCCTTCCCCTCTCTCTCGCCGCCCCTTCTCTCTCTTTCGCCTCCCCTCTCTTGCCAGCCCCTCTCTCTCGCCTTCCCCTCTCTCTCACTCTGTCTCTCTCTCACCCTCGCTCTCTCTCATTTTTTTCTATTGTGAATATTTTGCAAGTACATATATAAAAATAATTTAAAATTAATGTGAAATTTGTTTATTCTTGGCCGCATATTCTCTTGTCTCTATTTACACCGTGTAACAACGACCCTGCTTAACGCTGTTTCATTTAGCGCGTTGTCATCTAGAAATGCATCCTAGCCTTAAACGGGGTCTTACTGTATTTGGTTATATCAAGAATGTCTAAGAAGAAAAAACCTGATGAAATTATTAATATTGCTTTCATTTACTGAGATACCATGGATTTATTATTATTAGCCTGCAACATCCCATTGTTGGGCAAGGGCCTTTTACCTATTAAAAATTGGTTGAAAGTGTCCATGGACAGTTAATAACAATGAAGACAAAAAGCCCTTTATTTCTCACGAAATAATTTTGTACTCTAAATGTACATTTCGACTGCTAAGCAGTCATCATCAGTAGATTAAAACGGGTACTCTTGCAAGGAATGCTTTCCTCGAGCTAGCGGACAAGAATCACAAACTGGCCGCGGGCGCGTTGGAATTTATAGTCCGGAGTTCCCCCTCTTCGCTTGTTTGTTAAATTTAAGCAGTGCAGAGTTGGGAACCATTCCGTTGTCTCGATTTAATATATTATTATTAAATTTGAAAATAAACCTACTTTCCCAAGCATCAAGTTCTCTATTGTTTTTAACGGGTTTTAACAATTTCAAATCAACGGGTAAGACGGGATGTTCAGTATCTAAAATGTGTTCTGCTACTGATGATTTTTCTGGCCTATTGAAGCGAAAATGGGATATGTGTTGTTTAAAGCGTGTACTTATTTTTCTCTTTGTTTGACCTATATAATGACTTGGACATTTTGAACATTTAATTTGATAAATTCCAGATTGGTCTTCTGGAGGTACCGGATCTTTAGTATTACCCAAAAGATTTTTTAATGTATTTTTGGTGGAACTTGTGGTTTGAAAACCTGCCTTGCGAAAAATACTTGAAATTTTGTTTGAAAGTGGTGGGAAGTAAGTTAGAGGGATCCAGTTTTTATTCGAAGTTTGACTTTCTTTTTTGAGAGTGGTTTTAAGAGAAAATTGTTTCCTGGCTATTGCTTTATTTAAGATGTGGTTAACTACTGAGGAGGAGTAACCGTTAAATTTAGCTATTTCATGTATGTAAGTTAATTCATTTTTAAAACGTTCTTCAGTGAGGGGAATATTAATTAATCTGTGAACTAATGAATTAAAAGCTGCGCGTTTATGGGTGGGGGGATGGTGAGAATCATAAGATATGTAACGGTCTGTGTGTGTGTAATTTTTCTGTAAATGTCAAACTCCAAATTTCCGTTAATAGTTCTGATAACTTTTAAGTCTAAAAAGGGTAATTCACTGGATTGCTCTCTTTCCACTGTAAAATTTATAGAAGTGTACATGCTGTTCAACTGTGAGAGAAAGTTGTCTAAATTTTTAGATTTGTCGAATATGGCAAAGATGTCGTCGACGTATCTGAACCAAACTCGGGGAAAATAAGTGAATTTTTCTTTGGCAGATTTTTCGAAGTGGTCCATGAATATGTTGGCTAAAAATGGGGATAATGGATTACCCATAGCGGTACCGTGAGAAAGATTATAAAATTTTTGTTTAAACATGAAAGCATTTTGTTTCATACACAAATTAGTGAGGTTTATGTATTCGGAGGTTTTCTCTGTTGAGATTTCGAGCGAAGTTAACCAGTCTTTAAGAATATTTAGTGTAATCTGTACTGGAATGCTAGGGAATAAAGAAACCACATCGAATGATACCATAATTTCATTATTTTGGATTTGTGTATGTTTTAAGGAATCCGTGAATTGTACACTATTTTTTATTGAAGAGCCGTGATTCATATAAAGAGAAGAAAATTGTGCGACAAGCCATTTTGCGATTAGGTAAGTAGGGGAGTTTATGCCCGAAACAATGGGTCTCATTGGAATGCCAGTTTTATGGATCTTCGGTAAACAATAAAGTCTGGGTAGTGTGGGATTACTAACCACTAATTTGTATTGAGTATCTTTAGATATTAAAATTTTACATGAATTGAAGACTTCTTTAGTTGAACGGATATACGCTGATAACGGGTTTTTAGGGATTGATAAATAATCACCGTTGTCTAACATGGTTTGGACTTTGTCAAAATAATCTATTTTGTCCATAATAACCGTGGCGTTACCCTTATCTGCTTTCATGTAGAAAACGTCCTTCCTTTTTAAAGATTTTATTGTGGGAATGTGATTAGCAGTGTTGTTTATAGTTTTGCATTGTTTGAAGGAATCCAGGCAATTCTGGCGAATTTGATTTTTAATATTCTCCTCAGTTTGTTTCATATTCGTTTCAATATCGATTATTAATTTTTCTTGGTCGTTAGCAAACGGCACGCTATATTTAAGACCTTTTTGCAACAAATTTAATTCAACTGTATTGAACTGTTCTGTAGACATATTATGTACCAAAACCTGTTGTTGTAGATTGCATTTAATTTCAGTCTTTGTTGCAGATGTAGGTCGCAGAGATTGTAACTTTTTGTTTAAGCCCCTTGTTTTTTCCGCTACCTTATGTTCAGTGACATTTAACAGATTATTAAAATAATGATCAAACGACAAATATTCAAACGTGTCTAGACGGTGGACGGTTTTTAAATGTAGATGGTAGGCTTCTAATTCTAGTTTTGCACGTTTTGCGTAGAGTGTTTTAAGTTCTAATGACAACCATTTTGCTTTTGCAAATTTAATTACTCTTTCTGTGTTTCTATTTTTAATAGGTAAATTGATTTGAATAAATTTGGGAAAAACATGAAATTTACGACAACTAGTGAGAAAGACAATATATGTTCAAAATGTCCAAGTCATTATATAGGCCAAACAAAGAGAAAAATAAGTACACGCTTTAAAGAACACATATCCCATTTTCGCTTCAATAGGCCAGAAAAATCATCAGTAGCAGAACACATTTTAGATACTGAACATCCCGTCTTACCCGTTGATTTGAAATTGTTAAAACCCGTTAAAAACAATAGAGAACTTGATGCTTGGGAAAGTAGGTTTATTTTCGAATTTAATAATAATATATTAAATCGAGACAACGGAATGGTTCCCAACTCTGCACTGCTTAAATTTAACAAACAAGCGAAGAGGTGGAACTCCGGACTATAAATTCCAACGCGCCCGCGGCCAGTTTGTGATTCTTGCCCGCTAGCTCGAGGAAAGCATTCCTCGCAAGAGTACCCGTTTTAATCTACTGATGATGACTGCTTAGCAGTCGAAATGTACATTTAGAGTACAAAATTATTTTGTGAGAAATAAAGGGCTTTTTGTCTTCATTGTAATAACTTTTCTCACAGTTTGCTCTATTTTAATTTGTTTAATTTTAATATTTGACAGTTAATAAGTATATATAGAATAAATAATGTAAACAGTTAATACTTTCTATTAAATTAGGTAGTGTTTTTTTTTCTAGCATGTTCTGGATAAAATCAAACACTATATAGCGAACCTTCTAGTGAAGATGATATCAATTTATTAATTATGCAAATTCTACTTACTAAGCATGCATGGACATTTTCAACCGATCTTTTAAATGTATATCCATGTGTACTTAATAAGTAACTGCAACTGGATTTTTATTCTTAAGACATTCTTGATAAAGCCAAATATTCTTTGTAGCTAATCCGTATTTTGTGAATGTCTTCTTGTATAATTTCGTTTTTTCTCCTTTGGAAGATGATGTCAACATGCTATTTGTTAAAAATATTATTAATTATAAAAAAATGGGCTGCTAGCCTACATAAAAGAAAAATAAGTAAAAACCTGCTAAAATTATTTATAATGTTGTATAATCTATTCAGATTTGATTTGCCACTTAGTAGGCTGTGGAAATCTGGGGGAATGTGTGGTATCATTGAAATTTGTCAATTAATTAAGTTGGGTTATGTTAGTTTTTCTTGGTGGAGGTTGTTTTTTGAAAGCAGGCAATGTTGCCAGTGGAGCTTGTTTGTTCAGTTAACGTCCGCCTATTGCTGCTCAATATTGGTTTATAATACTTAGATATAATAATGACTTCATTATAAATAAAATAATAACTATAATTTAAATGTTGTCGTAACACATACCAAATACATATTGCTGTTCTTTTTACACGAGAATTCTGAACTCAAATCGTATGTATACAGAGCATATTCCACGAGATTCTTTGTTGTCCTATATTTAGGTCTTGCAGCAAATTAAGAAGAATTAACGTCCATGCCGCTCATGTTTCAAATATCCCCTACCCTATTCCACCTTCATGATATTACTAGAAGTGTCTGAATCATCGGCACCCTCCAATTCTGAATCAGATTCCTCAACTGAAATAATGAAAGGAGGAATATTTTCAAACGATAGATTTCCCAAATGTTTTGTCCAGTCTTACGAAATAAGTTTTTCACAATGCTCACAGAAATTTTGCCACACGTCGGGTGTACATTTTGAAAAAGCCTCACGCCATAAATTTGCAACCTTGTCTTTCGATTTTGGCTGCGAATTTATGTGCTTATTGTAATAGGTCTTACAAAACCCCCACGCCATTTCAATTGAGTTGTATCGACAATGGTATGAAGGCAATCGAAGAACCTCATATTTGCGCTTTTTTTAAATTTCGTGAGTTACGTATCTTTTATTTCCGTCTGTTGTAAAAGGTTTAATTAACTCCCAAAGTTTTTTCTTACTAATTTTGCCCTGAATTTCGACATTGTGGTGGTTAATCAACCATTCTTGCAATACACCTTTTTTGCAAGAAAATGTAGGCGGCTTGTCAAACTGCACTGAATGGTACGGTGCGGTGTCCATAACCACGACAAATTTTCCTTGCAACTTGTCCAAAGCAGGAATCAGCTGATTAACCAACCAATTTTGAAAACTTTCCCCATTCATAGTTTTATGATCGTCCCTGTCGTTGTTCTTTGAGTCTAGTAACATGTCGCACCCTTCCAAAAAGCCTAAATTAGATCCCGCATTCAAAATCGTGAACCTCTTCCCCTCACTTTTAATTTTGGCTGGGTTACTTTTAAGATCGGTTTCGTGTACCCACTGACTCGCGGATCCATTTTGGTAGATCCACGTTTCTTCTAGGTACACGAATGTCACATTGTCACTAGAATTTGATATTGGAGAAAATATATCAAAAATTTAATTTTGGATGCAAAGACGTGTTTTTATTCACATAAAATTTTGCGTCCATTCACCATTTTGTGTTTGTAACCTATTGATTTAATAATTTTGAATAAAGTAGTCCTAATCCCCTTGTATTCCAAATTTTGGCGAGAGTTAGCCAAGAGTTTGTCGAGAGTAAAATGTTCATTCTTCCGATGGTACTGCCAAATTTGTCGTTGCAAATCTTTTCAAACCCGTGTAATTTAAGAAAACCTCTGTCTTAGCACGTTTACTACAAATGGATGAATTCAAAACGTCCTGTCCTTGTGATAAAATGTCCCTTATAGAACGCTCAGACACCTAAAATTATTAAGTAATTTGCAATTGCATATTTAAGAAATAATACATGCTTACCCCAAATATATCAATTAATCGATTTATAATGGTAAATTGTGTGAAGTCTGGCCTATCTTTTTTATAGTGGTTGAAAGCTTTCACAATTTGTAATTTAGTCACTTTTTTAATAACTTTCACCATTCTGACAATTAAGCAGGTATATTTTGTGTTTTATTATTTCTAAACTTACTAGATTATTTTAGAAAAGTAGGGAACCCTAGAGCTGGCAATTGGGCAATTTCATTTTGACATTGCTAGAAATCAATCAAATAATATTGAAGAAATGCAAGTTAAGAAGAAAAAAAACAGCCTGCTGGATGGCAAATCAATCCTGAATAGATTATAGTTATTAAGTATCTATGGATAGTATCAAACAAAAGTTTTAATATAAAAGTATCTTGAATACTTTAATAAAAGTACAAGCATATGTTACTAATAATTACAATAAGTTTTTCTTTCTTTTATATTAAACAAAACATTGTGTTGCTAAACCATGTTTTATCATCATATTTTTGTATAATCTAGCTTGTTCTTCCAATGAATATCATATTAACTTGTTGAATTTGATATTTATTATTATTAATTATTTTATAGACATTCCTGTTTGAACTAAATATTCTGTACTGTTATTGAATGTTTGTCATTCTCTTCTTGTATAATCCGGCTTGATGTTCTAGTGATATCAATTTGTTAATTGTTAAAATTCACATTAAAAATAAGTAAAACCTACAGAAATTATTACTGATATTGTACTTGTTTACTTATTAATTAATATGACTTACAATAGAGTAAGACAAAAAAACTATCACAAATCCATGGATACATTTAAATTTCATTATCTCCCTTTCTCTGCTCATTAACTGCCTATTCATTCCTTGTTGCACTTATTAATTCT